>CM077159.1:128522934-128555434 GCA_039583875.1 Platanthera guangdongensis | reverse complement strand
TGTGTGTGAGCATGGGTGAGTCATCATTGTTGGAACACCCTATTACTAATTTGGGTCAGGATCACTATGTCTCTAGGAAACAAATACTTGACCTCATGTATAGCTCAATAGGTCAATTAGAATTGAGTCTAAGGGTTAGAAGTCTAGGCTTGGAAGCTGCCCTCAAGACCAGGATTTTCTGTTTGGAGACTAAGTCATATCGTCGAGCTCAGCACGACGATTCGTCGAACTCCGATCGACGATCGTCTAGCTCAACTTCGACAGATCGTCGAACCCCATTCGACGATCGCTGAGCTCAACTTCATCATATCGTCGAACTCCATTCGACGATCGGTGAGCTCAGTTCGACGATCTTGACTCAGCTTTGGATCTTTATCTCTGAGCTCAGTTCGACGATCTTTGAGCTCAGATCGACGATATTTTGCTGCTGTATTTATCCATATCGCTGAGCTCAGTTCAACAATAGCAGAGCTCAGTTCGACGTTTTCAGATAACTTCAAGGATGTTTCTAGATTCAAATTCAAATCAGTTAAGGAGTTATTCTGCAATTAATTCTGAAGATTTCCTAGCCGTTTTCATTCATTTCTGGACCAAGTTTCAAGGGATTTTCAAGGAATATTTCTATGGACTTTCCTTCAGAAGAGATTTTGCAATTAAGGATGCAATTAATGCAGGCCAACGGCTATTCTTCTCAGAGAGAATGTTTTGTTCAGTACCAGATAATAAAAGAGAAGAATTTTTTGAATCTCTCAGACAGAAAGACAGATTACAGAGATACACAGACACACAGACAGAAATCAATAATCTTCAACAAAATATACTGTCTAAAAGAATTCTCAAGAACACTCATCCAAGGAGATCAACCTTTTTCTAAAATCTTCATATCTCTCTAGTTTTCAAGTGTTCAAGGCCAACATATTTCAAGACTCCAGACATTCAACATTTCAGCTGTTGCTGAAATCATCTTTTGCTGGAGCTCAACTTGTGAAGGCCTATCACCCTCAGCAAAGCTTCTTTTCCTGAAGATCTCAAGGATTCAGGGGGAGCTTTGACATCATCAATCCACATAGTCTTCTCAGTTGTTTGAGAAAGAGAAGACTTCCATCACTCTCTCACCCCCTCTCTGTAAAGAGTTTCTCAAACTCCCTTCAAAAGTTTGAACTTGGTTTTTGAGCACCTTGTCAAAAGCTCATTGGTGGCAAGACACCTGATCAAAAAATTTGATTTGGTTTTTGAGCACCTTATCAAAAACTCATTGGTGCCCAGGACACCTGATCAACTCATCCTGCAGTGGATTCCTACCTAGGGTGGTAGAAGAGTGGATGTACCCAAGTTTAGGGGAACCACTATATTTCCTTGTGTCTTCTGGTTTTGCTTGTCTTTATTTTTTGTTTCTGGCCTTGATTATTCTGTGATTAGCTTTTGATTAGTTTAGTTCTGTGATTAGATTTATTATTGCTTCCCTTCTCACTCATATTACAACAATTGTTGTAAAAAGTTTTAAAGCACCATATACTCTATTCACCCCCCTCTAAAGTATATATCAGATCTAGCTGCACTTTCAATTGGTATCAGAGGAAGGTTGTTTAAACATGTAACACCCCCTATCCGTCGCATAGCATATAGCAGTAGGTCCGGCCGGGGCCCGACGCCATATACCACAGACAGACCGGGTGGTTACGTATGGAAACCATCCAACCAATCTCAACGTCCTACACAGAGCATTCTAGCGGAAGCAATTTATTAAAGTTGCAAAACAAGAACCCAGCACAAGCATGAATGTCCACTAGCAAGATAATAGGAATGTTATTACAAAATACTCAAAAGTCGGCCTTAAGGCCTTACAAAATGTTTCACTTGTCTTTTACATGATTTCCAAACCTCGGCACGCAGGCCGGCCATACATGAACAAAACATAAAACATTTCCATTCGGGCCTTCGAGGGCCAGCTTCGCAAAATGGGCTTTAGCCCGCTATTGACCGCTTGGTCCAGCTACACCTGCAAGCAAACAAACCACCGCACGGTGGCAAACAAAGCAACGGTCAGCAATGCTGACCAAATTATAACGATCCCGCCCCCAACTCGGGGCGGCGATGCTCCTTCCCTGCATTTCATTAGCACAAGCGAGCAATGCATATAAACATAGCCATTTCATCACAGACGTTGGCTCGTACGGCCACACGTCCCGTGCACTCAGGGCACATTCTCGGTGAACCGGTCGATGTTACGTCAAATAAAGCCATGAACATTCCGGACTCACCACCGCCTCTTGGACGGCCATTCCTATGAGCAATTTGTCTTCATGGTATTGGTCACGTCAAATTAAGCCATGGACCACCGAAGACCCCCATTTATGCCAACGACGAGTCCCATGTAACCTTAGGTCGCTCTAACCGGACGACATAAAGCGGGTACGGCTCCATCTAACCCGTGCTCACATCGCAACGACAATTTAAGCCATATGCGCGGGTCAAACTTTCACCGAGTCCCATTCTACCGCAAGTCACATAACCTCGTTATGTTCAAGTTGGCTTCCAAGCCACCAAGTTGGCAAGACCTCGTGTCCGCCCAGTTTTCCGGGTGCACCTTTGGGTTAGTCCCCAAGGCTCCCTGCTGCAATCTACCGCGTAGAAAACCCGAAAACACCAAATAGCACGGAGTCTTCTCCGGCCTTATGCAATGCAACATCACCGATCCGGACTAACATGTCCGGGTAGGCTTCAACCAAAATGCCTATGTCCGTTCTCGCATAGGACGCTAAACAACGGGGACTTTACATATCTACCCGAAGGAACGCCTCCAACTCTTCGCAAACTCGCGAGAGGGGGCTTCCTATGCTAAGAAAGAGAGCTATCATGCTCAAAAGTGAGGATCGTTACCCTTGCGTTCCTCTCGGCGCCATCGAAAAGTAATCGGATGGAATTGACCGCACTAGCGTTGCCTCCGTGGATCCGGAGTCGGCTTGCGATTCGGAGCTCCGAAGCTCCTCCAATGGCGGATCTAGCTCCTCTTCTTCTTGCCTTAGCTTTTCTTTCTCCAAGGGTTTGGAGAGAGATCAAGTGGAAAAAGTGAGGGTTTTCTAAGTCAAAACCCGGGTATATCCCTTCAGGAACAACCCCCAGCCATTGGATCCTCAGTCAAAGAAATGAACGGCTTCGATTCGGGACTGAAATGCCCAATCTGGGCCGAACACGGCCTGGCACACGCCCGTGTCCAGGGCCGTGTGCCTCATTCGCCGTCAAAATCGAATCACCTGGAACCTCACACGGGCATCGAACACGCCCGTGTTCGATCTGACACGCCCGTGTTCCAACTGACACGGCCGTGTATCTGGCCGTGTACCCCATCAATTTCTCCCGTTTCCAACCCGAGCGCTGACACGGGTTCGGACACGCCCGTGTCCTTGCCCGTGTCACCTTGACACGCCTGGGCTCCAGGCCGTGTACAAGGTCTCGGCACTTCACGGCTAAGTGTCGACACGGGTCGACACGCCCTGCGACACGCCCGTGTCGCAGGCCGTGTGCCATGTCTCGACACACTGTCGACACCAAAGTGTCGACTTCGCGGGACGAGTGTCGACACGGGTTGACACGCCCTGCGACACGCCCGTGTCGCAGGCCGTGTGCCATGTCTCGACACAACGTCGAAGCACTGTGTCGACTTCACGGCTAAGTGTCGACACGGGTCGACACGCCCTGCGACACGCCCGTGTCGCAGGCCGTGTGCCCAGTCTCGACACAATGTCGAGACCAAAGTGTCGACTTCACGCCTTAGTGTCGACACAGGCTTGACACGCCCTGGGACACGCCCGTGTCCCAGGCCGTGTGCCTGCAGCCAGAACTCAAACTGGCCCAAATAATTCCCCTTTTGCTCCTTTGAGTTTCGGGGCGTTACAACTCTACCCCTCTTAAAAGAATTTCGCCCACGAAATTACATAAAGGGAAAAACATGTACAAAACTAAAATTTGTACCTGAGCGGAACAACTCCGGATATTCGTCAAGCATCGTCTGCTCTCGCTCCCAAGAGAGCTCCTCACGACCGCAATTGTCCCACCGGACTTTGACCATCCTGATCTCTTTATTGCGTAGCCGCTTGACCTCCGAGTCCTCAATCCGCACGGGCTTGACTTTTGTCGTTAGCCCACTATCCACCGGCACTTGATTGGCCGCGATCACTTGCGTAGGCTCTTGCACCGCCTTCCGAAGCACCGAAATATGGAATACATCATGTAAACCACTTAGCTCCACTGAAAGCTTCAGCCGATAGGCCGCTTCTCCTACTCGCTCCAGAACCTCGAACGGTCCAAGGTACCTCGGGCTTAGCTTTTTCAACCGTCGCACCCGCGAGACACCCTTGAACGGCTTGATCTTCAAGTATACATAATCGCCCACAGCGAACTCCACGTTCCTGTGCTTGGCATTATAGTACTTTGCTTGCCGGTCCTGAGCGATAAGCAACCTCTCCCGAATGGTTCTTACCAAGGAAGTAGCATCCTCCACTTCCGATCGCTTATACAACTTTGACTCGCCCGTTTCTAACCAAGACAACGGCGTGCGACATCTTCTACCGTATAGGGCCTCGAAAGGCGCCATCTGAATACTTGCTTGGTAGCTGTTGTTGTATGCGAACTCCACCAAATAAAGGTGGTCCTCCCATTGCTTTCCGAAGTCCAAGACACACATGCGAAGCATGTCTTCCATCGTTCTATTGACCCTCTCGGTCTGCCCATCCGTTTGCGGATGGAAGGCTGTGCTAAACTTCAGCTTTGTTCCCAACATTTGCTGCACCAGCCTCCAATCATTGGACGTGAACCGCCCATCTCGGTCACTCACGATGCTGCGGGGCACACCATGAAGCCGCACTATGTTATCCACATAAAGCTTCGCCAGCTTCTCCACCGGATCATCCTTCCTATGCGGAATAAAATGCGACACCTTTGTTAATCGATCGACCACCACCCAAATGGCGTCGTTCCCCTTTTGCGACCTTGGCAAACCATGCACAAAGTCCATAGAGATGTCGTCGAATTTCCACTCCGGAATAGGCAAGGACTTAAGAAATCCTCCCGGCTTTTGGCACTCCGCCTTTACCAAGGCGCAGGTTTGGCACTTCGCTACATATAGCGCCACATCCTTTTTCAAACCCGGCCACCAAAATAGTTTCTTGACGTCGCGGTACATCTTCGTGCTCCCCGGGTGAATCGAGTACTTGGTATGATGCGCCTCGTACAACAACTCCACCCGTAAATTGCCCACACTTGGGACGCACAAACGACCGTCCTTCCACAGCAATCCGTCCTCCACAACGAATTGGGAATTTGACCCATCCAGAGCCTCTATCATGAACTGCTTCATATGAGCATCCATATCCAAAGCCTGCCGAATCCGATCAGCCAGGTCATATTGGACTTCAGTCCAATTCAGCACTGCTTCAGCACTAGATTGTCTATCCACACAAACAATCTCCAACGCCTCCAGCTCCTGCACCAACCGCTCATCATGCACTGATAGCCAATTCGCTTGAGCTGGGGCTCGGCGACTCAACGCGTCCGCAACCGCATTCCCTTTGCCAGGCACGTAGTGGATCTTGAAAGTATAGTCCCCCAGGAACTCCATCCACCTACGCTGCCGCATATTCAGATCTTTCTGATCAATCAAATACTTTAGGCTCTTGTGATCGGTGTAGATATCAATCTTCACACCGTACAAATAGTGTCTCCACAGCTTCAAGGCAAAAATCACGGCCGCCAACTCCAAGTCGTGGACCGGATAATTCCTCTCGTGCACTTTTAGCTGTCTCGAGCCATAAGCTATCACGCTGCCGTGCTGCAGTAGCACGCAACCCAAACCGCTGCCTGAAGCATCGCTATATATCTCATAGCCTTCGGTCCCAACCGGCGAACTCAACACAGGCGCCGTGGTCAACCGACACTTCAATTCCTCAAAAGCTCGCGCGCACTCCGGCGTCCAAACGAACTTATGCTCCTTCCTCGTCAAAGTAGTGAGAGGTAGCGCTATCCGCGAGAAGTTCTCTACGAAGCGCCTATAATAACCGGCAAGCCCCAAAAAGCTCCGGACTTCTGCTACCGTAGCAAGCTCAGGCCACTCCCGTATCGCAACAATCTTCGCCGGATCCACCGCAATACCCTCTCCACTCACTATATGCCCAAGGAACGCTACTGAGGATAGCCAAAACTCGCACTTCGAGAACTTGGCATACAACTGGTTTCTCCTGAGTGTCTCCAACACCAAATGGAGATGCTTGAAGTGATCCTCCTCACTTTGCGAGTACACCAAAATATCGTCGATGAAGACGATCACAAAATGGTCTAGGTACTCCCTGAACGTCCTGTTCATCAAATCCATAAATACTGACGGCGCATTAGTCAGCCCAAACGGCATGACCGTAAACTCATAATGCCCGTATCTCGTACTAAACGCTGTCTTTGGGATATCACTCTCCCTTATCCGCAGCTGATAGTACCCAGACTTGAGATCTAACTTCGAGTACACCGTCGACCCGACTAACTGATCAAAGAGATCATCAATCCGGGGGATCGGATACTTGTTCTTCTCAGTCAGCTTATTTAGCTCCCGATAATCAATACACAACCTCAAGCTTCCGTCCTTCTTCTTAACAAAGAGGACCGGTGCGCTCCAAGGCGAAGAACTCGGGCGCACATACCCTTGCTCCAACAACTCTTGCAGTTGAACTTTCAGCTCCGCCATTTCCTTAGGCGCTAGCCGATACGGAGATCGTGACACAGGCTTTGCACCTGGCACTAGCTCGATCGTAAAATCTATCTCCCGCTGAGGCGGGGCTCCAGGAAGATCTGCGGGGAACACATCAGGGTATTCCGATACCACTGAAATACAATCCATCGCGGGCTTCGGCTTTGCAACCTCCACTAGTGTAAAGAACAGTTCTGCTCCAGCACGAACCGCCTTCACCACCTGAAGAGCAGACATCAACGTCTTGCTCGACCCCTTTAAGCCCGTAAACGTCGTCTCACGACTTGCTCCCAGCTTTACTTCCTTGCTACCGCAATCTATATGGGCCTGCTGCTCCGAGAGCCAGTCCATTCCAAATATGACGTCGAACTCCACCAACGGAAGTAAAGACGCCCGCAGGTCGAACTCCTGCTCTCCAATACGAGTCTTAACCTCGCAGATCCTAACCGCTCGCATCGAACACCCATTGGGCAACAACACATCCAACTTGTCCTTCGCCATCGAAGAAGGGACTCCGATGCGTGATATAAATCCTTCGGACAAGAAGGAGTGTGAAGCTCCCGTATCAAAGAGTGCTCGTGCCGGGTTTTCACAAATCAATACAAATCCTAAACAAGCAGTGGTAAGGTAACACATACATAACAAGCATATAAAGGAATTGACTTGCTATAAATTAAACCGTACCTGTCACCACGTCAGCTTGTTTAATGGCCTCCTGTTGGCCAAGATTGTAGACCCTGGGTTGGGCCGGAGCATAGTGGGATGCGGTCGACTCCACCGCCTTTCCCTTCTCTTCATAAGTGGCTCCCGGCCTCCTCTCGGACTTAGGACGTCCGCTCCAACAATCACGGGCGAAATGCCCCGTCTTGCCACAAGTAAAGCACGCGCCCGGGGTCCGACTCGTAGTCGCCCCAGAAGCGCCAGAAGGAGCTGGACCCGAAGTCCTATGCTTCTTGAAAGCCCTTCGATAGCCGGACTTTGAATTAGTCGGCACTCTGAACTCAGATTTCTTTTCACCCAAGCCTTTCTTCGCTTGTACATTCTTCATGTCCTTTTCCAAGGACCGGGCAGTATTGACCAAGGTTAAGAAACCCTGCGTCATTGGCCCCGACAGTAACAATCTCAGCTCATCCCTTAAGCCTTCATAAAAACGATTAGTCTTGCGCTCCTCATCCATGATGGTGGAGCTAGCATAACGACTCAACCGCGTAAACTCGTGGAGATATTCATCCACGTTCCTCTCACCCTGTACCAACCTCAGGAACTCATTCTCCATTGAAATCCTCTGAGTAGAAGGGAGGTATCTTGCTAAGAACAATTCCGAGAACTCTTCCATCGGAACGTCTATCAGTTGTCTACCTCGCAGATGATGCAGCTCCAAACCTTCCCACCACATCCTCGCTTCACCGTCCAGCAGGAACGTAGCAATGGTGGTCATCTGCCACTCCTCCGTCTCCGTCGCTGTCATGACTCTCTTCACCCTAGAGAGCCAGTCTTCAGCCTGAGATGGGGTTCCCAACCCCGAGAATAACGGAGGGTTAAAGCTCATTACATGCTTCAACTGCCTCTCAGTCGCCCTCCTTGGCACTATTGGTTCTACAACCACTTGCTCCATCCTCCTCGGCTCCGCCTCTTGAAGAGGTACTTGCTCCATCACAGGAGCTGGCTGCTGCGCTTGCCTCCCAGGCTGCGCATTTATCACGGCCAACACCGCTTCAGCAACCAATCGTATATTTTCAGCCGACAAAGGTGTTGCGGGAGCAACTTCTGGTGCACTACTAGCCTCAGAACCTCGGCGTTCTGACGGCCCAACACCACTTCGGGTCACCTATAGTGGTACAAAACACCGTTAAGCGACCAAATAACATTGCAAACAGCAATTATAGGAACACGCAGGTTCCTCAAACACGAGTATTTTCATTCCTAAGTGGACATTCATGGGTTCTTTTTACTGTTATAACGATGACGCACACAATGTGCTCACCACCCCTTAAAAAGAATTCGCCCACGAATTCACTTTAAGCCCGACCAAAACCAGTAGTCTGATACCAAATTGTAACACCCCCTATCCGTCGCATAGCATATAGCAGTAGGTCCGGCCGGGGCCCGACGCCATATACCACAGACAGACCGGGTGGTTACGTATGGAAACCATCCAACCAATCTCAACGTCCTACACAGAGCATTCTAGCGGAAGCAATTTATTAAAGTTGCAAAACAAGAACCCAGCACAAGCATGAATGTCCACTAGCAAGATAATAGGAATGTTATTACAAAATACTCAAAAGTCGGCCTTAAGGCCTTACAAAATGTTTCACTTGTCTTTTACATGATTTCCAAACCTCGGCACGCAGGCCGGCCATACATGAACAAAACATAAAACATTTCCATTCGGGCCTTCGAGGGCCAGCTTCGCAAAATGGGCTTTAGCCCGCTATTGACCGCTTGGTCCAGCTGCACCTGCAAGCAAACAAACCACCGCACGGTGGCAAACAAAGCAACGGTCAGCAATGCTGACCAAATTATAACGATCCCGCCCCCAACTCGGGGCGGCGATGCTCCTTCCCTGCATTTCATTAGCACAAGCGAGCAATGCATATAAACATAGCCATTTCATCACAGACGTTGGCTCGTACGGCCACACGTCCCGTGCACTCAGGGCACATTCTCGGTGAACCGGTCGATGTTACGTCAAATAAAGCCATGAACATTCCGGACTCACCACCGCCTCTTGGACGGCCATTCCTATGAGCAATTTGTCTTCATGGTATTGGTCACGTCAAATTAAGCCATGGACCACCGAAGACCCCCATTTATGCCAACGGCGAGTCCCATGTAACCTTAGGTCGCTCTAACCGGACGACATAAAGCGGGTACGGCTCCATCTAACCCGTGCTCACATCGCAACGACAATTTAAGCCATATGCGCGGGTCAAACTTTCACCGAGTCCCATTCTACCGCAAGTCACATAACCTCGTTATGTTCAAGTTGGCTTCCAAGCCACCAAGTTGGCAAGACCTCGTGTCCGCCCAGTTTTCCGGGTGCACCTTTGGGTTAGTCCCCAAGGCTCCCTGCTGCAATCTACCGCGTAGAAAACCCGAAAACACCAAATAGCACGGAGTCTTCTCCGGCCTTATGCAATGCAACATCACCGATCCGGACTAACATGTCCGGGTAGGCTTCAACCAAAATGCCTATGTCCGTTCTCGCATACGGACGCTAAACAACGGGGACTTTACATATCTACCCGAAGGAACGCCTCCAACTCTTCGCAAACTCGCGAGAGGGGGCTTCCTATGCTAAGAAAGAGAGCTATCATGCTCAAAAGTGAGGATCGTTACCCTTGCGTTCCTCTTTCGGCGCCATCGAAAAGTAATCGGATGGAAATTGACCGCACTAGCGTTGCCTCCGCGGATCCGGAGTCGGCTTGCGATTCGGAGCTCCGAAGCTCCTCCAATGGCGGATCTAGCTCCTCTTCTTCTTGCCTTAGCTTTTCTTTCTCCAAGGGTTTGGAGAGAGATCAAGTGGAAAAAGTGAGGGTTTTCTAAGTCAAAACCCGGGTATATCCCTTCAGGAACAACCCCCAGCCATTGGATCCTCAGTCAAAGAAATGAACGGCTTCGATTCGGGACTGAAATGCCCAATCTGGGCCGAACACGGCCTGGCACACGCCCGTGTCCAGGGCCGTGTGCCTCATTCGCCGTCAAAATCGAATCACCTGGAACCTCACACGGGCATCGAACACGCCCGTGTTCGATCTGACACGCCCGTGTTCCAACTGACACGGCCGTGTATCTGGCCGTGTACCCCATCAATTTTCTCCCGTTTCCAACCCGAGCGCTGACACGGGTTCGGACACGCCCGTGTCCTTGCCCGTGTCACCTTGACACGCCTGGGCTCCAGGCCGTGTACAAGGTCTCGGCACTTCACGGCTAAGTGTCGACACGGGTCGACACGCCCTGCGACACGCCCGTGTCGCAGGCCGTGTGCCATGTCTCGACACACTGTCGACACCAAAGTGTCGACTTCGCGGGACGAGTGTCGACACGGGTTGACACGCCCTGCGACACGCCCGTGTCGCAGGCCGTGTGCCGTGTCTCGACACAACGTCGAAGCACTGTGTCGACTTCACGGCTAAGTGTCGACACGGGTCGACACGCCCTGCGACACGCCCGTGTCGCAGGCCGTGTGCCCAGTCTCGACACAATGTCGAGACCAAAGTGTCGACTTCACGCCTTAGTGTCGACACAGGCTTGACACGCCCTGGGACACGCCCGTGTCCCAGGCCGTGTGCCTGCAGCCAGAACTCAAACTGGCCCAAATAATTCCCCTTTGCTCCTTTGAGTTTCGGGGCGTTACAAAACATACCACACCTTGGTGGTTGCACAGGTTAACACCTGAACCCAAAGATCCCAAGTTAGATCTGTCTTTCTTTTGTAATTTATTATTAGATTTTGTTTTCACAAATCATGACCCAAAACAAAGATTATGCTAGCACCAGACCTGCAGTGTGCAATCTATCCAAGTTTGCACTTTGAAAAGAAAGGATCAGACTATACATGAATTCTATTGACGAAGATATTTTTAACTCTGTTTTGACAGTGTGTCCAAGACCCCCAGAGAACTCCAGTACAAATGTTGTTCCACCTCCATCAGGAACAGATGCTGATATCAAGAGATGGAAGGTAGCTGATGCCAAGGCTATGAATATCTTAGCCTAGACAATGTCTGATGACATATTTTAAAAGGTGGCTGAATGCAATTCAGCAAAGAAAATTTGGGACAAACTCTCAGAAATAGTCTCAGGCTCAGCTGATGAGAGAAAGGATAGGAGATCCCATCTCATATCTCAATATGAGAATTTCAAGAAGGGAGAAACTGAGTCAGTGGGAGATATGTACAACAGGCTCAGTCTAATTGTCAGTGAACTCAGAACATTGGATAAAGAGATCTCACTAACTGAACTCAATAATAAGATCCTAATGTGCTTCCCTAGCACTTGGGATTCAAGAATCTGGCCAATTAAGGATGCCAGAAGTCTGAATGAGATCACTACTGAAGCTCTATTGGGTAAGCTCAAATCTTATGAGCTACTCATCAAAAATATAGAGAAAGAACAGAAGGCTGCCTCACCAGCCACAAGAAAAGAGAAGACCATAGCCTTCAAGGCCACTGAAGATCTGCCTGAAGACAAAGCCACAGGCATTGATGAAATGCTCAGTCTGTTGGCCAAAAGATTTTATAAGATGACCAGAAAGGACTTCAGAAGGAGATCATACAAGGAACATGATAAGCAAAGGTATGACAAGTCCATTAATAATAATAATAAAGACATTATTTGCTCTGGTTGCAGGAAATCAGGACACATAGTCCCTGACTGTCCAGAGAACAAAAACAAGGACAGAAGGGACAGGAAAGAAAGAAGAAAGGAGAAAGACTCCAAAAGGAATGACAATGACAAACCCTCATCAAGCAAAAACAAACATACAAGAAAGGGGTTTGTTGCTGAATCTTGGAGTGAGACTGAAGAAGAGTCAGAAGCCTCATCCAGCTCCAGTGATGATGAAGATGATGCAGAAGAGAAAGAGTTCTGCATGATGGCAATCAATGCCTCACAGCACAATTCAGAAGAAGAGGAGTCAGAGTCAGATTCAGAGACTCAACCTGAAGAAGATCAGGTAATCAGTTCTTTTGATTTTAATTCAGAGGACTTTAAATCTGAATTTAAAGCATTGTGTTTAGACCTGCTAAAATCTGAGAAAGAAATTATCTCTCTCAGAAATCATTTATCTGAACATAATACTTTAAAATCAGAAAACCTCAAACTCTCTCAGGAGTTGGAGTGCTGTAGGGAGCAGATAGATTCACTGAAAAGTGAGCTGTCTGAGGCCAAGAAGCTTGAAGAATCCCTTAATGGGAGAAGCATCAAGCTGATGGACATCACAAGCACAGTGAACTCCAGATTCAATAGTACACTGGGCTTGGGTACTTCATCCAGCCAATCCATAGTTCTAACAACTCCAATCAAATTCATTTCTGACAAAGGAAAGGGAGTTGTAGAGGTTGCTAGGAAAAATTCTGATCTGCCCAAGAAAACCAAGTCCCAGCAGAAATCGTCGAACGGAGATCGCCGATCGCCGAATGAAGATCGACGATCGCCGAACGCAGATCGACGATCTCAGCCAAAATCGTCGAACGCAGGTCGACGATCTCAAATACCTGAACTCAGCCATAGTCGACCGTTGAGCGGAGCTCGACGATCTGACCCAAGATCGTCGAACGCAGCTCCACGATCGTCGAACAGAGGTCAGAGCTCTGGAAAGTTTTTCAAGGGCAAATCAAAATTCAATCCTAAGGGTCCTACATCCCAAATCTTTAACCCTTATACTGAATGGATTATACCTCCAAAGGAGATATCATCCTGAAGGATATAAGAGTCAACCTGAGATGTCTTTCATTTCAGAATTTAAAGTTTATCAACCTAGACCCAAGGTAAACTGGGTCAAAAACAAATGAATTGTCTTATGTGCAGGTGAAGACACATCTAACCAGTAATGGTACTTGAATAGTGGGTGCTCTAAGCACATGACAGGGAACAAGGACAACATCACTTCCTTTAGAGCCAAGCTTGGATCCAAAGTTATCTTTGGTGATTCAAACTTTGGACAGACTAAAGGATATGGTGCAGTCCAGATTGGATCAGTAACTTTCAAGAAGGTAGCTTATGTGGAAGGACTGAAGCACAACTTAATAAGCATCAGTCAGCTGTGTGATGAAGGCTACCAGGTGACCTTCAGCAAAGTCTTATGCAAAATCAAGTCAGAGGACAACACAACTGTATTGACAGGTAAAAGGAAAGGTAACATCTATCTAGTAGATTTTCTTTCAACTGATGTAGATATTTGCTTGTTTAATTCTGTCTGTAGACCAAATATCTTATGGCATAAGAGACTAGGACACCTAAACCTTAGAACTATTGCTAGGCTATCCAAGGACAACCTTGTTAGAGGACTACATTCTGGCCCCTACAAGAAGGAAGGACTCTGCAGGGCTTGTCAATTAGGCAAGCAAACTAAAAACAGCTTTAAGTCACTTAATAAGAGTGATTCACCTAGGATATTGTATCTGTTACACATGGATCTTTTTGGACCCATCACAGTACAAAGCCTAGGAGGGAAATCCAACACTTTAGTAGTTGTAAATGACTTCTCTAGATTCACTTGGGTGTTCTTTCTAAGGAAGAAGTCTGATAACTTTAAGTGTCTGACAGAGTTTCTCAAATGTATACAGATTGAGTTCAATACTCACATTGCCCTGATCAGAAGTGATCATGGGACAGAGTTTGATTCTCTTCTTATGCAAGAGTTCTGTCAGAGTGAAGGGATCAGACATACTTTCTCAGCTCCTAGAACTCCTCAACAAAATGGGGTAGCTGAAAGGAAAAATAGAACCCTTATTGAATCTGTCACTACATTGTTGTCATATGCTCACCTTCCTCTATCCTTTTGGGCAGAGGCAGTGAACACCTCCAACTATGTGCTGAATAGAAGTTTGATATATAAACTAAAGGGAAAGACTCCCTATGAATTACTCAAAGGGAAGAAACCTAAAGTTGATTATTTTAGAGTCTTTGGTTGTATTTGCTACATTCATAATAATGACAAGAAATACTTAGCAAAATTTCAAGCCAAAGCTGATGAAGGAGTGTTTCTGGGATACTCCATGATCAGCAAGGTTTATAGGGTTTATAATAAATCATCTTTAAAAATTGAGGAATCTGTCCACATATCTTTTGATGAATCTAACATGTCTTTCAAGGAGAAGATCTCTTCTACCATGGAATCCTTGCAGGAACATTCTCTAGTTGAAGACTTGAACAAGTTACAGGTTACTTAAGGGGATGAAAGCAGTGAAGATGAAAAAAGTGCTCAACATATTGGAGAACGACTTGAAGAGCCAGTTGTTGTACCACAAGAGGAAACAACAACACAGGTTGGTGAACAATCAACACCCCCTGTTGATTTAGTAACATCAAGAGACCATCCAATTTCCCAAATAATTGGAGACATCTCATCTGGTGTGCAAACCAGAAATCAGGTCAACTAAAACCTGTTGCACACCTGCTTCCTATCTCAAATTGAACCTCAGTCCATTCAAGATGCAGAGCAAGATCCACACTGGATCATTGCAATGCAAGAGGAGTTGCATCAATTCGAAAGGAACAAAGTATGGGAACTAGTGCCAAAGCCTAAGGATCATTCCATTGTTGGAACAAAATGGGTATTCAGAAACAAACTGGATGATCAATGAGTAATTGTAAGAAACAAGGCAAGGCTAGTTGCTCAGGGATACTCTCAAGAAGAAGGAATAGACTACGACCAGACTTTTGCACCAGTTGCAAGATTAGAAGCCATCAGAATATTTTTAGCTTATGCAGCACATAAAGGCTTCAAGGTATATCAGATGGATGTCAAAAGTGCATTTCTAAATGGAGATATCAAAGAGGAATTTTATGTCAGACAACCTACAGTTTTTATCTCTCCAACTTATCCTGATTATGTTTTTAGATTGAATAAAGCATTATATGGTCTCAAGCAAGCTCATAGAGCATGGTATGAGACCCTAGCATGCTTTCTCTTGGAAAATGGATTTATAAGGGATAGAGTGGACCAAACTCTTTTCATTAGAACTCATAAGTCTCATACCCTACTAGTACAGATTTATGTAGACGATATTATTTTTGGTTCTACTGACTCCAAATTGTGCAGAAAGTTTTCCAACCTAATGCATTCTAAATTTGAGATGAGTAGCATGGGTGAGCTATCCTTTTTCCTAGGATTGCAAGTCAAGCAACATGCTAAAGGCATCTTTATTTCTCAAACCAAATATGCAAATGAACTGGTTAAGAAATTTGGCATGTCTGAAGCATCTTGTATGAAAACACACATGCCTATTAATGCTGTATTGGATGCTGATGAACATGGGAAACCTGTTGATCAGACAACATATAGAGCAATGATTGGCTCTTTACTGTATCTTACAGCTAGTAGACCAGATATAATGTTTGCTACATGTATATGTGCTAGGTTCCAAGTAAGCCCTAGAGAGTCACACCTAACACTAGTAAAGAGGATTCTCAGGTATGTTAAAAGTTGTCCAAATCTAGGTCTCTGGTATCCAAAAGATTCAGCATTTGATTTAACTGGATTCTCTGATGCTGATTATGCTGGATGCAGAATTGACAGGAAAAGCACCAGTGGAACTTGTCAGTTCCTTGGTGACAGACTTGTCTCTTGGTTTTGTAAGAAACAAACTTCTGTGTCAACTTCAACTGCTGAAGCTGAATATATGGCTGCAGCCAGTTGTTGTTCACAAATTTTGTGGTTTCAAAACCAACTCCTAGACTATGGCTACAACTTAGAGAAGTCTAAAATCTTTTGTGATAACACCAGTGCTATTTTTATAGCTCAAAATCCAGTCCTCCATAGTAGGACAAAACACATAGAGATTAGACATCATTTCTTAAGGGATAATGTTGAAAAGAACAAAATTGAACTACAATATATCCCAACTGATTTACAAAGGGGAGATATTTGCACCAAGCCCTTGGATAAAAATAAACACACCTTCTTCCTAAATCAGTTAGGAATGTTAGATGAAGGAAGTCTTAAATAATATCCAAGAATTTGAAAGCTTAAAAATTGACCAAGGCTAGGCAAACATCCTGATTTTTCTTAGTGTCTAGAGTTTTTCTGATCTCTGAACTGCGCTCGACGATTTGCCCCAAGATCGTCGAACGGAGATCGACGATTTCCAAAATCGTCGACCTGAGTTCAGCATTTCTCATATAGTATGAACTATCTCTTCCGGTCAACGATCGTCGAACGACGCTCGACGATTTTGTTCTCTGAACGATCGTCGAACAGAGCTCGATGCTCTCCAATATTGTCGAACGGAGATCGACGATGTTGAAGTCTCTTCAGATTCCTTTAGAAGCCTCGATCGTCGAACTGAGTTCAATGATCTTTCCAATTCTGCGTCGAACCCTAATATAAAATTCATTTTTCGTCGTCGTTCTCCTTTGCGCTTTCGATTTCTCTGCAAGAATTTTCTTTCCCTCCAAACAGTTCTGCACTTGGTCGTTTTGTTTGTTGAATTTTTGCAGGTACCCATGGCTGTGTCTGTTGCTGTTCTCGCTGCCATGAAGTTTGATGCTGGCTTCGACATTGACATGGAATCCTTCAGCACAACTGACCAGGTTTTTCAAGATATTTTGGGGTTATTCAAAGAGCAGAACCTTACAGCAATTATGACCACAAGGATCAAGCTTGCATCTAATGAGATCAAGGAATGGGTCTACACTGCCCACAATCAGGACAACTCCACCATTGTTGGGTCTATATCTGGCACTCAGGTACCCTTAACCCCAGCAATTTTATCAGAGGTTTTTGAATTGAGAAATGGTGAAGATACTGCTGACTTGTCTGGAGAAGAGTATTCTGACCTGCTTGCCAGAATGGGTCATTCTGAGGCCAACCCTAGCAAGCTCTTGAAAAAGAACCTATCTGTGGAATACAGATTCATGGCAGATGTTGTTGGGAAAGTGCTACTGGCTAAGCACTTTGCTCATGATACAATCTCAAGGTATCAGCTCTGCCTCATGGGAGCCCTGGTAGACAGGAAGAACTTGAATTGGGGAGAAGTATTCTTTGACCTTATCAAGAAGAAGATAAACAAACGTTTTGTCAACTTTGGAAGGATTATTGGGGTATTTCTGCAGCACAAGTGCCCTGCTTTGCTGGTCTCCTCTGGAATTCATATCAATGCTTCCAAGAGACTGTCTTGTGCCCTATTTGGTAAATGGGACAGACAAATCAGCAAGCCCAGCAGGCCCTCCTCCAACACTCCTTCAGGCATAAGGACTCTCAGAGTCACTTCCCCACAGGTCTCTGCCCCTGCAGCTGACCTGCCTGCTGTTGTTGCCTCTCCTCCTCCTCCTCCTCCAATTCCATCCCTTCCCATACCATCTACCATTCAAACTCCATCCACCATCATCATTTCCAGCCCCTCTCCAATATCTACACCATCTCCAGTACCTATTCTACCAACACCAGAAGAACAATTCCATCCCTTATTCTCCTACCCTCAACCAGATGCCCCTTCATCACCCTCCATTCCCTCCCTCACCCTCATTGATGATTCCTTTATGGATGATTCACCATCCTCTCCTCCTGAGCTACCCTCATCCTCCACTTCCTATCAAGACCTTCTACAAGAAATCATTGACCAACCCACATTCACCCCATCTATCTCCATCCCACTATCCTCCATATCCACCTTACCCATACCTCAGCCATCTCTTCCCCCATTCACCAGCTCTCCACTACCCTCACCCTCAGCTGCTCCTCCATCTTCTACCTCTGCTCCCATCACCCTTGAGCAAATAGACCTTCCAGCCCTTGTTGACAGGTTGTATGAGTTGCTAGCCCCCAGGCTCTCTCTTCTTTTGGAGACCACCTTGGCTCCATTACACCTGTCAGTGGTAGCTCTCTCTGCCAGGCTCTCATCTTTATTCCCTCAGGCAGCCCCTACAGTAGTGTGCCTTGATCCAGCCTTATCTGAAACTAGGCAGGGGGAGATGCCCTATGAAGTGAGTCTTCCTGCTGCTGCTGTTGCTGATGTTTCTGTGAGCCTGTCTGCTGCTGCTGTTGTTACTGCTGCTTCCTCAGTTCTTGTTGCTGCTGCTGCTGTGTCTCAAGATCAAGTTCCTCCTGCTGCAATCTTTGCATTAGACCTCAGGTCTTTGCTTTCAAATTTTGATTCTGCATATTTCAGCTGTCTGGCAGAGATAACTATTGTCCAGCCCCCAGAGGATCTATCCAAGGCACTTGTGTCATTCTCTTGCTGTGACCCAAGCATCATCACCTCTTTTTTCAACTCAGTATGTGCTGCTGCTTCTTCTGATGAAAGCATTGCTATTGATATTGTTGCCTCTACTGCTGCTGAACATTTTGATACTGCTGCTGAAAGTTTTGATACTGCTACTGAAATTTCTATTATTGCTATTGAGCCAATTTCCAAGGAAATCCTTATGTCAGAGGCACCTGAGTTTGAGCCTTCTGCAGTTTCTGATGATATTCCTACTGTTGATGATGTTGTTAGTGAAGCTGTTTCTGTTGTTGTCACTTCTCCTAAACCTGCCATATCTGCTGCTGTTGTTACTGCCTCTACTCCCATTGCAACACCTCCTGTATCTGCTGCTGTCATTTCTGCTACTGCTTCAACATCTGCTGCTACACCCTCTGTTGCCTCATCTGCTTCTGTACAGCTCAAGAAAGATCTGATGAAGAAAATTGATGCTCTTTATGATGACCAGAGTTCTGAAAGTGATGAGTACAGAACAGACTCTGATGACTCTTCTGCTACCATTGCCAGGAAAAGAAAGGTAAGGAGCAAAGCCATGAAGAGAGTACCTCCTGCCAAGGTCAAAGATAATAATGATATACCATACTACATTCTTCATGACTGCCCTATCACTGAGCACTGGATGCAGTACTCCAAGAACCAACTGAAAGCAATGAAAAATAAGAGGAAATATGAAAAGGGTTCTTCACAATTCCAACACTCTCATCCTCCTCCACCACCTCCTCCTGATGCAGGTGCAGGTGGAAGTTCTGCAGCTCAACCCCCAGCCATAAGTCAGGCCCCCTATCAGCCTCATGCTAGATCTTATAATAGGGGAAGCCAATCCAGGGGTTCTCAATCCAGGAGAGGAGGATACAGAGGAAATCAAAGAGATCTCCAAGTCTACTCCAAAGGTTACTCAAGGCAACACCCATATTCCAGGGGAGGACAAATTTCTTCTGACACCACATCTGTTCCTTTTCCCTATAAGCTGAAAGAAATTGTGTCTTCCAGGCCTCCTCAGGACAATCCTTCTAACAGATATGAGCCCCCAGTACCTTTTGAGGACCCTGAGAACAATCCAGCTGCTTGGACTGCAAGATTAAAAGAACTAGCTGCACTGGATCAGATCAAAAAGGCTAGAGAGCAAGGAAAAGATTCCTCCAACATTCCTACAATGTCTGAACAGAGAAAGAAAGAGCTAGAAAGATATGCATCAAGCAAGTTCTTTGATTCTGACAGGTATATGGAACTGCATCCTGAAGTTGTGGTTCCCAGGCCTAAACAGCAAACATCTTTAGGTGCAGCAGATGATACCAGATCAAAGAAAGAAGCCCTCAATCCCAACAGAGAAATCAAACTTGTTAAGGGCAAGGAAAAGAAATGACAATGTAAGGTGACATTCTCTGTGATTTCTGATTACTATCTGGGATGTTATATATCTTTGTGGTTCTGCAATATCTAGCTTGTTGCTTTTCTGTTTTGCTGCTTGTATGTTGTTATTAAATTTTTCCAAAGTCTGTAAATAGTAATCCTAACCCAAATAGGGGGAGATTGTTGGAACACCCTATTACTAATTTGGGTCAGGATCACTATGTCTCTAGGAAACAAATACTTGACCTCCTGTATAGCTCAATAGGTCAATTAGAATTGAGTCTAAGGGTTAGAAGTTTAGGCTTGGAAGCTGCCCTCAAGACCAGGATTTTCTATTTGGAGACTAAGTCATATCGTCGAGCTCAGCACGATGATTCGTCGAACTCCGATCGACAATCGTCTAGCTCAACTTCGATAGATCGTTGAACTCCATTCGACGATCACTGAGCTCAACTTCGATAGATCGTTGAACTCCATTCGACGATCACTGAGCTCAACTTCATCATATCGTCGAACTCCATTCGACGATCGGTGAGCTCAGTTCGACGATCTTGACTCAGCTTTGGATCTTTATCTCTGAGCTCAGTTCGACGATCTTTGAGCTCAGATTGACGATATTTTGCTGCTGTATTTATCCATATCGCTGAGCTCAGTTCAACGATAGCAGAGCTCAGTTCGACGTTTTCAGATAACTTCAAGGATGTTTCTAGATTCAAATTCAAATCAGTTAAGGAGTTATTCTGCAATTAATTCTGAAGATTTCCTAGCCGTTTTCATTCATTTCTGGACCAAGTTTCAAGGGATTTTTAAGGAATATTTCTATGGACTTTCCTTGAGAAGAGATTTTGCAATTAAGGATGCAATTAATGCAGGCCAACGGCTATTCTTCTCAGAGAGAATGTTTTGTTCAGTACCAGAGAATAAAAGAGAAGAATTTTTTGAATCTCTCAGACAGAAAGACAGATTACAGAGATACACAGACACACAGACAGAAATCAATAATCTTCAACAAAATATACTGTCTAAAAGAATTCTCAAGAACACTCATCCAAGGAGATCAACCTTTTTCTAAAATCTTCAGATCTCTCTAGTTTTCAAGTGTTCAAGGACAACATATTTCAAGACTCCAGACATTCAACATTTCAGCTGTTGCTGAAATCATCTTTTGCTGGAGCTCAACTTGTGAAGGCCTATCACCCTCAGCAAAGCTTCTTTTCCTGAAGATCTCAAGGATTCAGGGGGAGCTTTGACATCATCAATCCACATAGTCTTCTCAGTTGTTTGAGAAAGAGAAGACTTCCATCACTCTCTCACCCCCTCTCTATAAAGGGTTTCTCAAACTCCCTTCAAAAGTTTGAACTTGGTTTTTGAGCACCTTGTCAAAAGCTCATTGGTGGCAAGACACCTGATTAAAAAATCTGATTTGGTTTTTGAGCACCTTATCAAAAGCTCATTGGTGCCCAGGACACCTGATCAACTCATCCTGCAGTGGATTCTTACCTAGGGTGGTAGAAGAGTGGATGTACCCAAGTTTAGGGGAACTGAAAGTGCAACTAGATCTGATATACTCTAGAGGGGGGGTGAATAGAGTATATGGTGTTTTAGTACTTTTAAAAACTTTTACAACAATTGTTGTAATAAGTGTGAGCAGGGAAGCAAATATAAATCTAATCACAGAACTAAGCTATGCAAAAACTAAGCACAGAAAAATCAAGGCCAGAAACAAAAAGTAAACAAGCAGAAACAGAGGACACAAGGAAATATAGTGGTTCCCCAAACTTGGGTACATCCACTCTTCTACCACCCTAGGTAGGAATCCACTGCAGGATGAGTTGATCAGGTGTCCTGGGCACCAATGAGCTTTTGATAAGGTGCTCAAAAACCAAAGCAGATTTTTTGATCAGGTGTCTTGCCACCAATGAGCTTTTGACAAGGTGCTCAAAAACCAGATTCAAACTTTTGAAGGGAGTTTGAGAAACCCTTTACAAACTGGGGGTGAGAGAGTGATGGCAGTCTTCTCTTTCTCAGACAACTGAGAAGACTATGTGGATTGATGTCAAAGCTCCCCCTGAATCCTTGAAATCTTCAGGAAGAAAAGCTTTGCTGAGGGTGATAGGCCTTCAAAGGTAGAACTCCATCAATAGATGATTTCAGCAAGCTGAAATATTGAGTGTCTGGAGTCTTGAATTGATGTTGGCCTTGAACACTTTGAGAGCTGAAGAGATCTGAAGATTTTTGAAAGCTTGATCTCTTTGATGAGTGTTCTTCAGAATTCTTTTAGACAGAAGATTTTTGAATGAGTCTCTGTATTCTATATTGTGTGTCCTCTTCTTGTTAATGTATTGTTCAAAAAAAAACATTTGTCTTTTATTCTCTGTTCCAGAATAGAATATCATTCTCTGTCAAAGATAGCCGTTGGTCTGCATTGATTGCATCCTTAATTGCAAAAACTCTTCTGGAGGAAAGTCCACAGAATTATTCCTTGAAAGATCCCTTGAAACTTGGTCCAGAAATAAATGAAAACAGCTAGCAAATCTCTGAATTAATTGCATAATAACTCCTGTCTGATTTGAATTTGAATTCTGGAAGTTATCTGAAAACGTCGAACTGAGCTCTGCTATCGTCGAGCTGAGCTCAGCGAACTGGAAAACTTAAGCAGCAAAATAATCGTCGATCTGAGCTCAAAGATCGTCGAACTGAGCTCAGAGATAAAGATCCAATGCAGAGTCAAAATCGTCGAACTGAGCTCACCGATCGTCGAATGGAGTTCGACAATATTATGAAGTTGAGCTCAGCGATCGTCGAGTGGAGCTCGACGATCTGCCGAAGTTGAGCTCGACGATCGTCGATCTGAGTTCGACGAATCGTCGTGTTGAGCTCGACGATCAGACTTAGTCTCCAGACAGAAAAACTTGGTCTTCAGGGCAGCTTCCAATCCTAGACTTGTAACCCTTAGACTCAATTCTAATTGACCTATTAAGCTATACAGAAGGTCAAACAAAGGTTCCTAGAGACATAGTGATCCTGACCCAAATTAGTAATAGGGTGTTCCAACAATCTCCCCCTATTTGGGTTAGGATTACTATTTACAGACTTTGGAAATTCAAATAACAACATATAATCAGAAAAGCATAAAAACAGCAGCAGCTAGACATGGCAGAAACATCACAGAGATATATATATATAGGCATATGTATATGGCATCCAGAAAGTAGTCAGAAAATCCAAAGATTGTCACCTTACACAGTTATTTCTTCTCTTTGCCTTTAACCATTTTGATATCTCTGTTTGGATTCAGGGCTTCTTTGTTGGATCTGGTGTCATCTGCTGCACCCAAGTATGTTTGCTTTGAAGTCCTGGGAACCACAGCAGCAGGATGCAATTCCATATATCTGTCTGCATCAAAGAATTTGCTGGAAGCATATTTCTCTAGCTCCTTCTGTCTCTGCTCTGACATTATAGAAATATTGGAAGTGTCTAGCCCTTGTTCTTTGGCTTTCTTTATCTTGTATAATGCAGCCAACTCCTTCATCCTAGCAGTCCAAGCAACTGGATTCTTCTCAGGGTCCTCAAATGGTACAGGTGGCTCATACCTGTTGGAAGAATTGTCTTAAGGAGGCCTAGCAGACACTGTCTCTCTTAGCTTGTAGGGGAATGGACCAGAAGTAGTATCGGATGAAACATGTCCTCCCCTAGAGTATGGGTGCTGCCTGGAGTGCCCTTTAGAATAAACCTGAATATCTCTATGACTACCCCTATATCCTCCTCTCCTAGAGTAAGAACCCCTAGATTGGCTTTCCCTTTGATAGGATCTGGCATGGGGTTGATAGGGAGCCTGGCTTCTAGCTGGGGCTTGACTTGCAGAGCTGCCACCTGCACCTGCATCAGGAGGAGGTGGTGGAGGAGGATGAGGGTGCTGGAACTGGGAGGAGCCCTTCTCATACTTTCTCTTCTTCTTCATTTCTTTCAGCTGATTTTTAGAGTACTGCATCCAATGTTCAGTAATTTGGCAGTTATGCAGAATATAATAAGGAATATCATTATTATCCTTGACTTTTGCAGGAGGCACCCTTTTCATTTCCTTGCTCCTAGCTTTCCTTTTCCTTGCAATAGTGGCAGATGAATCATCAGAGTCTGTTTTGTATTCATCAGACTCAGAACTCTGGTCATCATATATAACATCTATTTTCTTCATCAATTCTTTCTTCAACTGAACAGCAACAGATGGGGCAGAGGCAGAAGTAGCAGCAGCAGGGACAACAGCAGATGGGGCAGCAGATGGAGCAACAGAAGGAGCAATAGAAGCTGGAGTAGTGACAGTAGCAGTAATATCATCAGAATCTGCAGCAGGCTCAACATCAATGGCCTCTGTCATCAGAAGATCCTTGGATGTTTGCTCATCAGAAGCAATTGGGATTTCAGCAGCAGTGAGAACATCTTCAGCAGCAGCATCAATAATTTCAGAAGCAAAGGCAGTCCTTTCTTCAACAGCAGCAGCAGCAATCACTGAGTGTACAAAAGAAGAGATGATGCTGGGGTCACAGCCAGAGAAAGGCACCAGTGCCTTAGATAGGTCTTCTGAGGGCTGGACAGCATTAACTTCTGGGAGATGGCTGAAGAAGGCAGGATCAAAGGCAGAAAGCAAAGACTGTAGGTCTATTGCCAGAACTGCAGTGGGAGCCTGACATTCTGGAGGCACAACAACAGTAGCAGAAGAGGCAGCAGACACAGAAATCTCAGCAGCAGCAGCAGTATCATCAGCAGTAGGAGCAGAAGCAGCAGCATCAACAGCATGAAGGATTGCTTCATATGGCATCTCCCCCTGCCTAGATGCAGATACATCTGTATCAAGGCACTCTACTGGAGGTGCTGCCTGAGGAAGGAGGGAGGAAAGCCTGCAGAGAGAGCTGCCACTGACAGTTGTAGAGGAGCCAAGGAGGTCTCTAAGAGCAGAGAGAGCCTGGGGGCAATTAGCTCATACAACTTGTCAGCTAGGGCTGAGAGGTCTACATGCTCAACAACAGGAGCAGAGGTAGATGGAATAGGGATGGTTGAGGATGCTGGAAGTGGAGTGCTGGGTAGTGGAATGGATGGCTCAGGAGTGGGGATAGTGGATATGGAGGATAAGGGGATGGATATGGATGGGGTGAAAGTTGGTTGGTCAATGATATGGTGGAGGAGATCTTGGAATGATGTTGAGGAGGAGGGTAATTCTGGAGGAGATGAGGGGGAATCATCCATGTAGGAGTCATCCAGAAGGGTGAAGGATGGTATGGAAGGAGAAGAAGTGACATCTGGTGGTGGATAGGAGAACAGAGGGTGGAAATGGTCTTCTGGAGGTGATGAAATGGTTGCTGGAGATGGAATTGATGTTGGAGATGGGCTAGAGATGGTAATGGTGGATGGAGCTGGAATGGTGGATGGTAGAGGTAGGGTTGGAATTGGAGGAGGAGAAGAAGCAGCAACAGCAGCAGCCAGGTCTTCTGCAGGAGCAGAGACCTGTGGGGGAGTGACTCTGTGAGTCCTGGTGCCTGAAGGTGCACTAGAGGATATACTCTAGAGGGGGGCCTGCTTGGCTTGCTGATTTGCCTGTCCCACTTGCCAAAGAGGGAACAGGTGAGTCTCTTGGAGGCATTTATGTGCACTCCAGAGGAGACCAGCAAGGTAGGGCACCTGTTCTGCAGGAAGACTCCAAGAATCCTTCCAAAATTTACAAAGCTTTTGTTTATTTTTTTCTTTATTAGGTCAAAGAAGACCTCTCCCCAGTTCAAACTTCTCTTATCCACCAGAGCTCCCATTAGGCAGAGCTGGTTTCTGGATATGGTATCATGTGCAGAGTGCTTTGCCAGCAGCACTTTCCCTACAACATCTGCTAGGAACCTGTATTCAACAGACAGGTTCCTCTTGAATAACTTGCTAGGGTTTCCCTCTGGATGACCCATCCTGGCAAGTATATCAGAAAACTCCTCCCTAGATAATTCAGCAGTATCATCTCCATTTCTCAATCCAAAAACCTCTGTCAAAACTGTGGGGGTCAGAGGTACCTGAGTTCCAGCAATAGATCCATCTATTGTGTTGTTGTCTAGATTATGAGCAGTATAGACCCATTCCTTTATCTCATCTAAAGCAAGCTTGATTCTAGTGGTCATGAGGGCAGACAGATTCTGATCCTTGAATAAGCTCAGAATATCTTGGAAAACTTGGTCAGTAGTGCTGAATGATTCCATATCAATGTCGAAGCCTGCATCAAACTTCATTGCGGCTAGGACAGCAACTGATACGGCCATTGTACCTGCAAAAATTCAACAAACAAAACGACCAAGCATAGAACGGTTTGGAGGGAAGAAAATTCTTGCAGAGAAATTGAAAGCGCAAGAGAGAACGACGGCGAAAAAAGAGTTTTATATTAGGGTTCGACGCAGAATTGGAAAGGTCGTTGAACTCAGTTCGACGATCGAGGCTTCTAAAGGAATCTGAAGAGACTCCAACATCGTCGATCTCCGTTCGACTATCTTGAAGAGCGTCGAACTCCGTTCGACGATCGTTCAGTGAACAAAATCGTCGAGCGCCGTTCGACGATCGTTGACCGGAAGAGATAGTTCATACTATCTGAGAGGCGCTAAACTCAGTTCGACGATTCTTGAAATCGTCGATCTTCGTTCGACGATCGTAGGGGAAATCGTCGAGCGCAGTTCAGAGATCAGAAAAATTCTAGACACTAAGAAAAATCAGAATTTTTGCCTAGTCTTGGTCAATGTTTAGCTTTCAAAATCTTGGAGATTATTTAAGACTTCCTCCATCTAACATTCCTAACTGATTTAGGAAGAAGGTGTGTTTCTTTTCATCCAAAGGCTTGGTGAAAATATCTCCCCTTTGTAAATCAGTTGAGATATATTGCAATTCAATTTTATTCTTTTCAACATTGTCCCTTAAGAAATGATGCCTTATCTCTATGTGTTTTGTCCTACTATGGAGGACTGGATTTTGAGCTATGGAAATAGCACTTGTATTGTCACAAAAGATTTTTGACTTCTCTAAGTTGTAACCATAGTCTAGGAGTTGGTTTTGAATCCACAATATTTGTGAACAACAACTGCCTGCAGCCATATATTCAGCTTCAGCAGTTGAGGTTGACACAAATGTTTGTTTCTTACAAAATCAAGAGACAAGTCTATCACCAAGGAACTGACAAGTTCCACTGGTGCTTTTCCTGTCAATTCTGCATCCAGCATAATCAGCATCAGAGAATCCAGTTAAATCAAATGCTGAATCTTTTGGATACCAGAGACCTAGATTTGGACAACTTTTAACATACCTGAGAATCCTCTTTACTAATGTTAGGTGTGACTCTCTAGGGCTTACTTGGAACCTAGCACATATACATGTAGCAAACATTATATCTGGGTGTTTTCATACAAGATGCTCTACTAGCTGTAAGATACAGTAAAGAGCCAATCATTGCTCTATATGTTGTCTGATCAACAGGTTTTCCATGTTCATCAGCATCCAGTACAGCATTGGTAGGCATGAGTGTTTTCATACAAGATGCCTCAGACATACCAAATTTCTTAACCAGTTCATTAGCATATTTGGTTTGAGAAATAAAGATGCCTTCAGCATGTTGCTTGACTTGCAATCCTAGAAAGAAGGATAGCTCACCCATGCTACTCATCTCAAATTTAGAATGCATCAGGTTAGAAAACCTTCTGCACAATTTTGAGTCAGTAGAACCAAAAATGATATCGTCTACATAAATTTGTACTAGTAGGGTATGAGACTTATGGGTTCTAATAAAAAGAGTTTGGTCTACTCTACCCCTTATAAAACCATTTTCCAAGAGAAAGCATGCTAGGGTCTCATACCATGCTCTAGGAGCTTGCTTGAGACCATATAATGCTTTGTTCAGTCTAAAAACATAATCAGGATAAGTTGGAGAGATAAAACCTGGAGGTTGTCTGACATAGACTTCCTCTTTGATGTCTCCATTTAAGAAAGCACTCTTGACATCCATCTGATAAACCTTGAAGCCTTTGTGAGCTGCATAAGCTAGAAATATCCTGATGGCTTCCAATCTTGCAACAGGTGCAAAAGTCTGGTCGTAGTCAATTCCTTCTTCTTGAGAGTATCCCTGAGCAACTAGCCTTGCCTTGTTCCTTATTATTACTCCTTGATCATCCAGTTTATTTCTGAATACCCATTTTGTTCCAACAATGGAATGATCCTTAGGCTTTGGCACTAGTTCCCATACTTTGTTCCTCTCAAATTGATGCAACTCCTCTTGCATTGCAATGATCCAGTGTGGATCTTGCTCTGCATCTTGAATGGACTGAGGTTCAATTTGAGAAAGGAAGCAGGTGTGCAACAGGTTTTGGTTGACCTGATTTCTAGTTTGCACACCAGCTGAGATTTCTCCAATTATTTGGGTAATTGGATGGTCTCTTGATGTTACTAAATCAACAGGGGGTGTTGATTGTTCACCAACCTGTGTTGTTGTTTCCTCTTGTGGTACAACAATTGGCTCTTCAAGTGGTGGCTCAATATGTTGAGTATTGCTTTCATCTTCACTGCTTTCTTCTTCTTGAGCAACCTGTAGCTTGTTCATATCTTCAACTAGAGAGTGTTCCTGCAAAGGTTCTATGGTAGAAGAAATCTTCTCCTTGAAAGACATGTTAGTTTCATCAAAAGAAATATGAACAGATTCACTTGTTTGTCCAAAGTTGGAATCACCAAAGATAACTTTGGGTCCAAGCTTGGCTCTGAAGGATGTGAGGTTGTCCTTATTCCCTGTCATGTGCTTAGAGCACTCACTATCCAAATACCATTGCTGGTTAGATGTTGGATAGGTCTTCACCTGCACATGAAACAATTCACTTGTTTTTGACCCAGTTTACCTTGGGCCTAGGTTGATAACCTCTAAATTCAGAAATAAAAGACATCCCTGGCTGACTCTTATATCCTTCAGGATGATATCTCCTTGGAGGTAAAATCCATTCAGTATAAGGGTTGAAGGTTTGGGATGAAGAACCCTTAGGATTCAATTTTGATTTGCCTATGAAAAAATTTCCAGAGTTCTGACCTCTGTTCGACGATCTTGGAGCTGCGTTCGACGATCTTGGAGCTGCGTTCGACGATCTTGGGTCAGATCGTCGAGCTCCGTTCGACGGTCGACTATGGCTGAGGTCAGGTATATGAGATCGTCGAGCTGCGTTCGACGACTTTGGCTGAGATCGTCGACCTGCGTTCGACGATTTTTCCTGAGATCGTCGAGCTGCGTTCGGCGATCGTCGATCTTCATTCGTCGATCGTCGATCTCCGTTCGACGATTTCTGCTGGGACTTGGTTTTCTAAGGCAGATCAGAATTTTTCCTAGCAACCTCTACAACTCCCTTTCCCTTGCTAGAAATAAACTTGATGGGAGTTGTTAGGACTATAGGTTGGCTGGATGAAGCACCCAAGCCCAGTGTACTGTTGAATCTAGAGTTCACTGTGCTTGTGATGTCCATCAGCTTGATGCTTCTCCCATTAAGGGATTCTTCAAGCTTCTTGGCCTCAGAGAGCTCACTTTTCAGTGTACCTATCTGTTCCCTACAGTTCTCCAACTCCTGAGAGAGTTTGAGGTTTTCTGACTTTAAACCATTGTGTTCAGATAATTGATTTCTGAGAGAGATAATCTCTTTCTCAGACTTTAGCAGGTCTAAACACAGTGCTTTAAATTCAGATTTAAAATCTTCTGAAGTAAAATCAAAAGAGCTAATTACCTGATCTTCTTCAGGTTGGGTTTCTGAGTCTGACTCTGACTCTTCATCCTCTGAATTGTGCTGTGAGGCATTAATTGCCATCATGCAGAATTCCTTTTCTTCTGCATCATCCTCATCATCACTGGAGCTGGATGAGGCTTCTGATTCCTCTTCTGTCTCACTCCAGGATTCAGCAACAAACCCTTTTCTTGTATGCTTATTTTTGCTTGAAGAGGGCTTGCCATTTCCATTCCTTTTGGAGTCTTTCTCCTTTCTTCTTTCTTTTCTGTCCCTTCTGTCCTTGTTCTTGTTCTCTGGACAGTCAGGAACTATATGCCCTGGTTTCCTGCAACCAAAGCAAATAATGTCTTTGTTATTGCCAATGGACTTGTCATACCTTGGCTTATCCTGCTCCTTGTATGATCTTCTTCTGAAGTCCTTTCTGGCCATCTTGTAGAATCTTTTGGCCAACAAGCTGAGAAGTTCATCATTGCCTGTAGCTTTTTCTTCAGGCAGATCTTCAGTTGCCTTGAATGCTATGGTCTTCTCTTTTCTTGTGGCTGGTGAAGCAGCCTTCTGTTCTTCCTCTCTATTCTTGATGAGTAGCTCATAAGATTTGAGCTTACCCAGCAAGGCTTCAGTGGTGATCTCATTTAGACTTATGGCATCCTTAATTGGCCAGATTCTTGAATCTCAAGTGCTGGGGAAGCACATTAGGATCTTGTCATTAAGTTCTGTCAGAGAAATCTCTTTGTCCAATGTCCTTAGCTCACTGACAATTAGACTCAATCTGTTGTACATGTCTCCCACTGACTCAGTCTCTCCCTTCTTGAAGTTCTCATATTGGGAGATGAGATGGGATCTTCTGTCCTTTCTCTCATCAGCTGAGCCTGAGACAATTTCTGAGAGCTTGTCCCAAATCTCCTTGGCTGAGTTGCATTCAGCTACTTTTTGGAATATGTCATCTGACATTGTCTGGGCTAGGATGTTCATAGCCTTGGCATAAGCTACTTTCCACTTTTTGATGTCAGCATCTGTTCCTGATGGAGGTGGAACAGCATTTGTACTTGTGCTTTCTGGGGGTCTTGGACACACTGTCAAAACAGAATTGAAAATATCTTCGTCAATGGAATTCATGTAAAGTCTAATCCTTGCCTTCCAAAGTGCAAACTTGGAAAGATTGCACACTGGAGGTCTGGTGCTAGCATAATCTTTGTTTTGGGCCATGATTTGTGCACACAAAATCTAATAATAAAATACAAAAGAAAACAGATCTAGTTTGGGATCTTTGGGTTCAGGTGTTAGCCTGTACAACCAATCAGATATGGTATGTTTAACCAACCTCGCTTTGATACCAATTGAAAGTGCAACTAGATCTGATATACTTTAGAGGGGGGTGAATAGAGTATATGGTGTTTTAGTACTTTTAAAAACTTTTACAACAATTGTTGTAATAAGTGTGAGCAGGGAAGCAAATATAAATCTAATCACAGAACTAAGCTATGCAAAAACTAAGCACAAAAAAATCAAGGCCAGAAACAAAAAGTAAACAAGCAGAACCAGAGGACACAAGGAAATATAGTGGTTCCCCAAACTTGGGTACATCTACTCTTCTACCACCCTAGGTAGGAATTCACTGCAGGATGAGTTGATCAGGTGTCCTGGGCACCAATGAGCTTTTGATAAGGTGCTCAAAAACCAAAGCAGATTTTTTGATCAGGTGTCTTGCCACCAATGAGCTTTTGACAAGGTGCTCAAAAACCAGATTCAAACTTTTGAAGGGAGTTTGAGAAACCCTTTACAAACTGGGGGCGAGAGAGTGATGGCAGTCTTCTCTTTCTCAGACAACTGAGAAGACTATGTGGATTGATGTCAAAGCTCCCCCTGAATCCTTGAAATCTTCAGGAAGAAAAGCTTTGCTGAGGGTGATAGGCCTTCAAAGGTAGAACTCCAGCAATAGATGATTTCAGCAAGCTGAAATATTGAGTGTCTGGAGTCTTGAATTGATGTTGGCCTTGAACACTTTGAGAGCTGAAGAGATCTGAAGATTTTTGAAAGCTTGATCTCTTTGATGAGTGTTCTTCAGAATTCTTTTAGACAGAAGATTTTTGAATGAGTCTCTGTATTCTATATTGTGTGTCCTCTTCTTGTTAATGTATTGTTCAAAAAAAAAACATTCTGTCTTTTATTCTCTGTTCCAGAATAGAATATCATTCTCTGTCAAAGATAGCCGTTGGTCTGCATTGATTGCATCCTTAATTGCAAAAACTCTTCTGGAGGAAAGTCCACAGAATTATTCCTTGAAAGATCCCTTGAAACTTGGTCCAGAAATAAATGAAAACGGCTAGCAAATCTCTGAATTAATTGCATAATAACTCCTGTCTGATTTGAATTTGAATTCTGGAAGTTATCTGAAAACGTCGAACTAAGCTCTGCTATCGTCGAGCTGAGCTCAGCGAACTGGAAAACTTAAGCAGCAAAATAATCGTCGATCTGAGCTCAAAGATCGTCGAACTGAGCTCAGAGATAAAGATCCAATGCAGAGTCAAAATTGTCGAACTGAGCTCACCAATCGTCGAATGGAGTTCGACAATATTATGAAGTTGAGCTCAGTGATCGTCGAGTGGAGCTCGACGATCTGCCGAAGTTGAGCTCGACGATCGTCGATCTGAGTTCGACGAATCGTCGTGCTGAGCTCGACGATCAGACTTAGTCTCCAGACAGAAAAACTTGGTCTTCAGGGCAGCTTCC
>CM077159.1:128502934-128517934 GCA_039583875.1 Platanthera guangdongensis | reverse complement strand
GTCGGCTACAGATGTGAGCTTTGAGAGACTCGTGATTGTAGTAATTTTTGTGTACTCTGATATTAAATAGATGTTGTAGCTTTTTATTATTGTTATACTTATTTGGACTTATTAACTTGTGTGGATTGTGACTTATATATATATATATTGTTTATGTTGGGTTGGCATGGATGATATTGGTGTTAGCCGACAGGATATGCCTCTTGTAGTATCGGTCGAAGATGATCAGATACCGTCCTAGTCTCAACCATAAACGATGCCGACCAGGGATCGGCGGATGTTGCTCTTAGGACTCTGGTGACACCTTGTGAGAAATCAAAGTTTTTGGGTTTCTTGAATTTGGCATTAGCCTATATATATAGAGAATAAAAGGAAAGTCTACAAGTAGTTGGCATCATGCCTCAAAATAGAAGAAAAAGCACTGGTAAGAGGCATCCCTCTTACCCAGTCGTAATCAAGATGGCAAGCAATTTTTTCAACGTGGTCGGCGGCGGAATTTGCCTTTCGATCAACTTGCGAGAGCACCAATCTTGGTAGATTCTTCATGCGGCGAGCCACCATGCCTCAAATGTTTCCGGAGAAGCAACCTGACAAGGTTGCATTTATCTTTGAGATTCGGATAATGCAACCCAGCCCCGCCATGTTGTTGTCCAAGACTGAGCCTTCAAATTTTATTTTGAGCCATCCATCGAGCAGGGGCGACCATGTTGAGTGTTGGTTACAAGGGTACGCCCAGTTCCCGTACGATGAGTCCAAAATAGCGTTCACAATTATTGATGCCGGAAGTAAGAAGGGCTCACCGTGCACTTTAGCGTTCCTTGCTCCTGATTTCTAGAGAGAGGGGCTTATTTCAAAGCTCCATTGTCGCCCGATAAGTTTATCAGCTTCGAGGCGAGTGAGGGATTGTTTGCGGGTTACAAGTAGAAAAACAGCTATAGGATGGTGCTTACGGACAAGCTCCTTAAGATATGCACGCGAGGAGAGCTTGCTAGCCCCCCGACAGTTCCAGAAAATTATCCCTGTCATTTCTGCGAAGGGGTTTCCCCCGCTGCATTCATACTCTTATCCAAGCATAAGGATGGCTGTTTTCACTTTTTCCTAGTTCGTACAGGGCTTGAGGTGCCCTTACATCCAGGCCTTGATCGGGATTGCCCTCGGTTGGATGTGTCAGCATCCATCACATAATCCTCAGTTGTTTTGCGCTTACGGGAGGCATCCCTTGTCGGCGAGACCACATCATTAGCTGCGGGCTGTTTTGGGGGCATCCGCTCGGATGGCTTTCTTCTTCTTGGGGCGGTTTTCCTGATGGTGTTCCTCATCAGTGGCATTTTCTTTTTCATATTCAGATTCTTCCTTATCAGAGAGAGCGGCGAGAGTGTCAAATTTGGTTGTTTGCATTATTGGATGTATTTCATTTGGTTGTTCCTCCACAGGAGCAGCTTTCTTTGAGCCAGGTTCAGCATCTTGCTGGATACCAATGTTGAGCTGGGAATTTTGGTTCTTCTGTTTTCGGGGATGGACAATTGTCCAATCATCAAATTTGGCAGCCGGGTTGATAGGAACGACACCAAATTTTTCAGCAAGTGTGGGCCTGGTCGTACATGGCTCATCACCGTGCCCCGCGAAGCCGCATATCTTACAAAGGGAGGGAATATCTTCATAGATAAACTTTTGAAAGAAATTACCTGTGGCCTTGCTGGTGAGCCAAAAACCTCCCAAAAGCGGCTTTGCCAGATTCCTTCTAATACAGATTCGGGCAAAAATTGTTCTGGATATAGCTGTTGTGGAAGCATCAATGTATAGAGGATCGCCAATTACTGTGGCGATTCGTCGCAAATTCTTCTCCCCCCAAAAGTGGAGCGGCAGTCCCGGCAGACACACCCATGTTGGTACACACATATCCGGATTTTTAGAGGGAATAAAACTCTCAGACCAACGGTCAAGACCAATTGCGCATCCAGCCACATGCCAAGGTCCGCCAATCCAGACCTGGTCCCTACTCTCTTTGTCCGCAAAAAATACGATAAAGCACCCGTTTCCAAGGTCGTTAAGACGGAAACCAGGGTAGGCACCCCATTTTGCTTGTAGCTGCGACGATAGGAAATCGAACTTGAAATTCTTTCCCAAGACACGACCAACAAGTGCATTGTCGAAGTTAGATTTAATTTTATCGGATTCATCCTCGTCAAGAGTAATAATGCCATCCTTCAGGAAATTTTCTTGGGGTTCAAAAGGCGCTTCATGAACAGTAAGGATATTTCGAGCCCAGGCTTGGGGAGGCTTCTTTGGAGCAGCAGTGGAAGCCGACAATGAGGCCTTATTCGCGGCTGGTGGCTGAGTAGATGGTTTAGCAGGTTGGGAGGAGATTGATGGCGTTGGGGGAGCGCCAGAACCGCCACAAATAGTTAACAAAGCATCTACTGTTCCGGGAATGAATGGCTTTGCACTTGTATTTAGTCGGCTTGTAACATTGGGTCCAGGAGAACCTGGTGCAGGCAAATTTGCTGTAGAAGCATTTTGTCGAACTGTTGATGGGCAGCTGTCTCCGGCATTCTGTCAAACATCTGGCGGGCAGTTATCGGAAAATTTTGCATCAGATGCAATATCAGCAGGGTCAAGATGAGGTTTGAGGAGGAATCAGAAATTGTAATGGAGAGTTCATCGTCTAACTCATCATAAGAGGAATCAGACATGTGATGATCTGAGCTGGAATTTTCTTCCGGAACCTTTGAAGCTTTGGAAAGCTGCAGCAAAGTTTTGCCTTTTTTCATGCTGGGATCACCATATGCATTCACAGCGGCGTCCTCTGCTGGGTCGAAAACAGAGAAATCCTGTTGCTCGGGAGAAGAAACTTTCTTACCTTTGGGTTTCCGGCCCATAGCTGCCGGAAACAGCAAGCGCGAAACACGCCGTACCACGCCGCCACTGCCTAGCACCACCCGCACCCGCACGCCGCCACTGCAGCACGCCCCGCCTGCGGCACACCGCCACCACCGCGCAGCACTCCCCCACTCTCTCACTAGAAAGCTCTCTCCACTCTCTAGAACACACAAAGTTTTTTTTTAAGCCGCAGGCTCCACTCCTGGTGGTACCACGCCGCCACTGCCTCACAAAGTTTTTGGGTTCCTTGAATTTGGTATTAGCCTAATATATTAAGCAGTAAAAATAAAGGGAACTACAGAAAGCGAGCATCATGCGCCAAAAGCTGCGCCAAAGTTGTGCATAGGGGCATACCCCTAGTCCACTGAAAATCTAAAAGACAAGCATTCTTTGCTAGGTGGTCTGCCACAGAGTTTGTTTTGCGACTTATACGGAAGATTGTACTCTCCAGCAAGAATCATGTTTAGCCTTGAACAAACGTCGGATGAGTCCCCCTCCAGGATTGCTCCAATGTATTCGGCGTCAAGTTGGGAAGCAAGATAAAGTGCAGCCTGGGCAGCCCGAAGTTCAGTCATGCACACTGATCTGCTTCTTTGTCTGATCCCCACAGCAGCCATTAGGCACCCCTTGTGATCGCGGATGGCACAGCCCAAACCGGCGGCATTATTCTCCATGACCGATCCATCAAAATTAATTTTTTATCCATCCGACGGGCGGGGGCGTCCAAGTAGATTGTGGGTTACAAGGAGACGCCCAGTGTCCGCGCGATGTATCATGTAGAGCATTAATCATGATTGTAGATGGTTGCATATATGGCTCACCGTGTATGTAGCAGTTCTTAGCGTTCCAAGTATAATACAAAACAGAGGAGAGAAAGGTGGCGATTTCTGGCTCATTTCCCGTTAGCAATTCACTGTCAAAAAACTCCAAGAGATTTCTGTCCAAAATGTTGGCTGGTATGTTGAGGCGAGATCCTTCCGATTTAATTTTGGCGAAGAAGCGGCAGCTGCCCAGCATGTGTTCAGTTGTTTCATCGACGCCGCAGCCCCATGGGCACATAGAGTCATTGCGTAGGCGGTGATAGCATAGCCATGCATGTGTAGGGATAAGGTCATTGGAAGCACGCCAAATGTGCGTTAACATGCGAGGCTGGGATTTGATCTTCCAGCAATTGCTGCTCGATAGAACGGAAGGTAGGGACTCGACATTGTAGATTGTAGCTGCAATCATATTCTCTCTCTGTCTGGGCTCAAACTAGCCGGTCCGCATCTCTTGCATTCGTTCGAGGCAAATTTTTGATGGTATTTATAAGTTCTGCTCCAAATATGTTGAGCCGGGAATCATCCCATTGGCCGGCATTATTTAGGAGGACCTCAACTTGATCAAGTAGGGAGGAGATGTCAACAAATGTGGGCCATTTTGCAATGGGAAGAGGTCCCAACCAGGCATCGTTCAGTGTTGAGACAGAGAGCCCCGAGCCAATCAACCAGAAAGTGTGTTTTGCCATTATTTGGGATCCAAAGCTTATAGTTTTCCAGATTTTTGAGTGCGACCTTTTCCGCTCGAATAAGTCTAGCTTTCTATATTTGCTTCCAAAAGTGCGTGCTAAGAGTGAATCTTCCTTTCTTAAAAAATAAGCCGCAATTTTTCCCATACAGACTTGCCTCCAGGTTGCCATGTTTTTTATTCCAAGTCCACCCATCTCTTTGGGTGTGTAGATGTCCTCCCAGCGGGCATAATGGATGGTCCGCCTGCTTTCAGTGCCGGACCATACGAAGTTTTTGAGTAGGCTATTTATCTTGGACAGAATTGAGGCCGGCATCGGCGAGTTAGCAAGGACATGAAGTGGTATTGTCGCCAACGAGCTTTTTATTAAGGCTGTTCGGCCGGCCAGAGAGAGATGGCGAGCCCCCCAACTTCTGATTTTACGGGACATGTGCTCTAGGATTCCATCAAAGTCACTTGTTCGAGTTCTTCCAGGACGCAGCTTGATGCCCAAATATTTAAGGCAATTGACCCTTTTATGACCCAATTCAGCAAGGATGCTATTTCTGGAGCTTGAAGGGACCTTCGGGCCAAATAAAATGTTGGATTTATTTGCGTTTATTGCCTCCCCCGACATGGAGCAATAACGTAAGAGAATGGCCGAAAGTTCCTTGGCGGTCCCGGATGTCGCCGAGCCAAATAAAAGAGTATCATCAACAAATAATAAGTGTGAAATATTGTGGGCTGAAGGACTGACCTTAATTCCCAGACCGGGGTGGCGGCTTTGCTTGATGAGAATAGAGAGGAATTCAGAACATAAGATGAATATATACGGAGAAAGAGGGCAAGCTTGCCTGAGACCACAGGAGGCGTTGATCCAGTCTGTTTTTGCTCCATTGATGAGAAGACCATAACGTGGATAAGTGATGCACTCCATAATTATGTTTATCCATGCTTCAGGAAATTTGAAAGCCCCAAGAGCGCGTCGAACAAAGTTTTTGGGTACCTTGAATTTGGCCGTGGCCTAATATATATATAGTGCAGGTAAATAAAAATTACATAGAGATGACATCATGCATCAAGAGATGCGCAAGCGACGTGGTAAGGGGCATACCCCTTTCCCACTTGAACTCATTAGAACAATTCTTAGAAACATGATCAGACGCCGAGTTTGCCTTCCGGTTAACATAAGAAATCTCCACTCTTTGGAACATTGGAATGTTAAATTTTCTCAACGTGGTCAGCAAGATAGCCCAAATGCCAAATTAATATCTTCGGAACTACCCAGTTCTCACGTTGAACCAGCGGAAAACCAAGGAACAAATGTTAAACCCAACAAACAATGAAAGCACAAGCAGGTCTGTTATTCATTCACTTCTTTACAACACGAGTCATACATAGCGAGACATGATTTCACGAGTATAACAGCTGTAAACAGAAAGCACCAAAAAACAAGCCGGGCGGACAGCACCGGAGTACGTCGAGACCGCCGAGGTCGCCGAGGTCGCCGAGTCCGCTGAGATCGCCCGAACTTAAGCTTCAATTCGCCGAATAGCCACGGAGTCCGCCGAAGCCGCGAGGCCGCACGGACACACCGTTATTCGTCTCCTGTTGAAGCTGAACTGAGGAACACCCCCTACCCGTCTGAAGCCGGCGGACAGGTTATTGAAGCTGGCAACGATGAAACAGAGCTGACAAGCCGCAGAGCGACCTCCTGCTGAATCCGCAGAGACCGCACACTTTCAAGTACTTGATCGAAGTCACAGTCAAACTCCTGCCTCCTTGAAGCAACCCGCGCGACCTGCACACAGCAAACGTCAGCACTGAATCAATCCGCGCGGACAGACAAACTCAGACCGCAGCTCCTTGCCCCACCCAACTTACTGTTCACTCAAGTTACGGTAGATGTGCAGGGGGGTCCTATTTATAGGCGAGGTGAGGAGTGTGGTCACCGCCCTAGAGATAGCGGCACTGCCCTAGCCCGCGCGATAGCAAAACACCATCCGCCGAGTCCGCAAGGACTTAGCCGGATACCAAGGAAAACCGCCAGGAGTAAGGCAACATTGGCGAACCCTCTCCAGTCCGCCCAAGCGATGCGGACAAGGCATCAGCCTGCAAAGCTTCCGACCACTGCAGGACAGCAACCCCCTTCAATGGCTGTCTGCACCAACCCGAGGCAGTCCGCAAGACTCAAGCCTCAATCCGCCACAAGTCCACGACCAAAGGCAGACATCAAAAGTCCGCCCGGTCACAGCAGACTTGGCGGATACGGCGGACACCATGGTCTTGGCACAGAGTGTGACCAAGTCCAAAACCATCAAAGGCCAATGCGAGCATGGCGGACTCAAACTCCCGTCCGCCAAACACCTTAGCATAGACCGCCAGTAGTCCGCAAGCTCCTCGCACTCCTGCCCAACGCAGCAACCACCTCCCGGACTCCATAAGCCAGTCCGTCAATCGACCTCCACAACAAGGCACCTGCTATAACACCAGAGCTCGACAAGGCCTCAGCCAAGCTCTAAGCCCAGTCCGCAACAGCCCATACCGCGGACACGTCAGTCCGCAAGCTTCCCGCGGACACGAGCCAAACCGCCAAACAGCACAAGCTTGCACCACGGCCACTGAGCAATGCACCAGTCCTCAAGCCTCTATCCGCTAAGGCCACTCCTTGACTAAACCAAAGCCAACGTCCTAACCGCAGATACCAGACCGCACAGTCCGCGGACTCCATGCAACAACCCGCTCAGAAGACAGCCGGCTTTCCACTAGACCTACCACCAGGTCGCACATCACAGTCCGTCCAGTCCGCCTAGTCCGCCAAAGCTGTCCGCCCAGGCCGCCCGGCCTGTCCCGTCAACCACTTCCACTTCACAAAATTCAACACTCCCCCTTGAAGTGGGAAGTGGTGACCAAGCCCAACAAGCTGCGCAAGCATTCAAAGGGCCCCTTCGACAGTGGCTTCGTGAAGATGTCAGCAAGATTATCTTCACTCCGAACATGCCCGACCAGCAGAGATCCTTCCAACACCTTCTCCCTGATGAAATGGTGATCAATCTCTATATGCTTGGTCCTGGCGTGATACACTGGATTGTTAACCAGTTTGAGAGCACTCTCATTGTCACCCCGGAGTAAAGTAGTCTCTTGCACTTCTTCATGAACATTCTCTATAAGCCTCCTCAACCAAACGGCTTCCCGAGCAGCCAAGGCCGAAGCCTTATACTCCGCCTCCGTGGTTGAAACCGACACCGAGTCCTGCTTCTTGCTACACCACGAGATGCTAGCTGAACCGCAAGTGAACACATAACCTGAAGTAGACCTTCGATCATCCGAATCACCGCCATAGTCAGCATCCGTGTACCCGAGCAACGCAAACTCCGAGTCCCTTCTATAGAGGAGTCCCATGTCAGAAGAAGCCTTGACATACTTCAGAATATCCTTCGCCGCCGCTAGATGAGATTGCCTTGGTTCAGCCATATACCGACTTACTTGGCCAACAGCATAAGCAATGTCTGGCCTTGTAATCGTCAGGTAAATCAAGCTCCCAACAAGAGCCCTGAACACCAAGGGATCATGAAGAACCCTTCCCTCATCTCGTCGAAGCTTCAGCCCAGGTTCCAGTGGAGTAGAGCACTTCTTCCCTTCGCCCATGCCGAACCGCTTCACAATGCGATCAGCATAACCTTTCTGGCAAATGAGAACCCCGCACTCCTTCCTCTCCACTTTCAGACCGAGAAAGTGATGCAACTCTCCCAAGTCTTTCATCTCGAAGCGTATAGCAAGCTCTGCCCTGAGCCTTGCTACTTCCCCCTCCGAGTTCCCTGTGATGATCAAGTCATCCACATACAGTAGGACCAAGACTTGTAGCTCCCCCTTCTTCTTGATGAACAAGCTTGAATCCGAGTTAGAAGCAAAGTATCCACAGAATTGCAAGTACTCTGCAATCTTCTCATACCACGCTCTAGGAGCTTGCTTCAACCCATAGAGAGCCTTCCTGAGTTTACAGACATAGTCCGGATGCTTTTCAGAGACAAAACCAAGCGGCTGATCCATGAAGATGTCCTTGTCAATCTCTCCGTAAAGAAAGGCATTCTTCACATCGAGTTGCCACAACCTCCATCCCTTGCTAGCAGCCAAGGCGATCACCATTCTTACTGAAGTCATCTTCGCAACTGGACTGAATGTCTCCTCATAGTCTTCTCCATACTGCTGTGAGAATCCTCTAGCGACCAGGCGAGCCTTGAACCGATCAATGCTCCCATCAACCTTCTTCTTCAACTTGTACACCCACTTGCAAGTAACTGGAGTAATGCCATCAACCTTGGGCACAAGGTCTCAGGTTTCAATCTTCTTCAGAGCATTAATATCTTCTTTCATGGCACCTTCCCACTCCTTCACTCCAGTGGCCTCGTTGAAGTTTGCAGGCTCTCGCTCATCTAGAGGACCTACAAAGAAGCAGGAGACAAAGCTCACTGCATTCCTATCACAGTACCGAGCCGGTGGCTTAACCACCCTCTTCGATCTCCGAAAAATCGACTCCTTGCTCACTTCTTCCGTTGCTTCTTCGGGCTCCACTCCTACCTGGGGCAAGCATTGAGCAGTGCTCCCCCTGCTTCTTGAGCCAGAAGGCTCAGCCTCGGAGTTAGAAGCAACAGGAGCTGCTGGTGAAACAGCAAGCTCCTCTTCCAAGCCTTCAACAGCCGCCACCGGTGCCTCATCAACCTTGCTACTTCCGGTTAGCTCAACCGAGACACCTCCATATGACGTCAGCTCGTCAAAGACAACGTCTCTTGACACCACAAACTTCTTCGTCACAGGGTCCATGCATTTCCATCCCTTCTTCCGCTCATCGTAGCCAACAAAGACAAGTTTCCTTGCCTTCGCATCCAGCTTAGTCCGTGAAGCATCCGGGACATGCACGTAGCAAGTTGAACCGAACACCCGAAGGTGTCCCACACTCGGCTTCTCCTTCAGCAACAGCTCAATAGGAGTCTTCATGTTGATAGGGCTGAGTGGCATCCGGTTGATGACGTAAGCAGCACAAGACATCCCTTCCGCCCAAAAGGACCTTGGGATATCTTTCGCATGAAGCCAGCATTTGCAGGTCTCCGTCAGATGACGGATCTTCCGCTCCGCTACCCCATTTTGTTGTGGAGTGTGAGCACAAGTAAGCTCCCGTTGGATCTCGTGCTTCCTGCAGAAGTTAGAAAACTCGGAGGAGACAAACTCACCCCCGTTATCAGTTCTAAGCTTCTTAATCCGCAAGCCAAGCCGGTCTTCTACCAACTCCTTAAACTCCACAAACAAACGGAAGGCTTCCGACTTCTCCTTTAAGAAGTACACCCAAGTATACCTTGAGTAGTCATCAACCAATACAAGCATGTATCTGCTTCCACCAAGGCTGGCAGTAACCGTCGGTCCCATCAGGTCGCCATGAATACACTCCAATGGTTTCTTGCTCCTTGTTTGTGATTTATCAAACGGAAGGCGATGTGCCTTACCGTATTGACAGCCCGCGCAAACATGCCCATCACCAAAGGAGGACAACTTCGGCAACCCCTTCACCAGACTTCTACTCGCCATCGCCTTCAGCTTGTCCATGCCAACATGCCCCAGCCTCTCATGCCAGATAGCAGCGCTATCATTGGCCCTCATTCTATCAACATAAGAATTGGTGGCAAGAACAAATAAGTTCTTCACCCTCCTCCCTACATGAGCAACATCAGCCTTCACCGCTGATACGTTGTGAAGGAACCTCACGTCTGTTGGCCCAAACAGAACGTGATAACCAGCGTCCACCACATTGGTAACCGAGAAGAGGTTTTTCTTCATGCCCGGAACGTGATACACACTCCTTAACGTGAGTGGCCCCTGATCACTACCCAAAGACACGACCCCCTCTTTCTCTACTGCATAAACAGTATTATCAGCAGTGATAATAGCTTCATTACCTGAGTAAGCCTGCATGGAGGTGAACTTCGATTTGTCTCCGGTGAGGTGATGACCACACCCGGAGTCCACGATCCACTCGCCGTTGAAGTCCTCAGCAGACAAGGCCCGGACACAAGTGCCCGTCATAAAAGCTCCGCCCCATTCTGCTTCTTCACTTCTCGAGCAAGCTTCTTCCTTTCCCGCAGCATGCCCAGGCTGCAGTTTGACCTTGCAGTCCTGCTTGAAGTGCCCTCGCTGATGACATCGGTAGCACTTCAAGTTATTCTTCCAATCCTTAGGAGCATTGCTCCTCTCCGACGGATATGAAGTTGAAGTCTCCTTCTCACCAACGACCTGCACCTTCTTCTTCTTCTTCCCTTCCCATCCTTTCTTCTTGCCTGAGAAGAGAGCTTCGCTGCCTTCCTGATTCAGGTTCACTCCAGCCATCTGCTTTGCTAAGCTTTCCTGCGAGGCAAGCAGATTCTCCAGCTCCAGCAAAGATGGCTGAGTAGCCCACCCTTGAACATATGTCACAAAGGCCACATACTCCTTCCGCAAGCCGCGGATAATGTGTCTTTTCATCTTTGCCTCAAAGATAGGCTCATCAGGATCCAGTGCCGACAGCTCAGCACACAAGCTCTTCATCTTTAAGAAGTACTTGGAGATGGAAAGGTCTCCTTGAGTTACCCTGACCAACTCATTCTCCAGGAACAGAAGCCGCGGCACATTCTTCCTATTGAACAACTCATCAATGGTTGTCCAAATATCAGCAGCCGACTCACATTCAACGATGTGATCAAACAGTTCCGGAGACACGGCTCTCTTCAGAATGAACTCCGCCTTAACATTTGTTCTTCTCTAGAGCCTAACCTGCTCAGCAGTACCGAAAGCAGCAGTGACTTCCTGCCTGTCGTCACCACCGACGACTTCCCACAGCTCCTCGCCAAGAAGATAACTCTTCATGCACGATTTCCACTTCTTGAAGTTAGTCGGCGTTAAGAGTTCAATGCCCAGACCTCTTGCAAAACTCCCTTCTATTGCAACACCTGTTGGCAACCTTTCAGAAGCTCCGAGCAACAATACAGGTTGATCACCACTCAATCACTGAGTAACAACACTGGCTGACTTCCGCTCACGCAACTGAACCTGGCTCTGATACCATGTTAAATTTTCTCAACGTGGTCAGCAAGATAGCCCAAACGCCAAATTAATATCTTCGGAACTACCCAGTTCTCACGTTGAACCAGCGGAAAACCAAGGAACAAAGATTAAACCCAACAAACAATGGAAGCACAAGCAGGTCTGTTATTCATTCACTTCTTTACAACACGAGACATACATAGCGAGACATGATTTCGCTAATATAACAGCTGTAAACAGAGAGCACCAAAAAACAAGCCTGGCGGACAGCACCGGAGTCCGCCGAGACCGCCGAGGTCGCCGAGTCCGCTGAGATCGCCCGAACTTAAGCTGCAATCCGCCGAATAGCCACGGAGTCCGCCGAAGCCGCGAGGCCGCGCGGACACACCGTTATTCGTCTCCTGCTGAAGCTGAACTGAGGAACACCCCCTACTCGCCTGAAGCCGGCGGACATGTTATTGAAGCTGGCAAAGATGAAACAGAGCTGACAAGCCGCAGAGCGACCTCCTGCTGAATCCGCAGAGACCGCACACTTCCAAGTACTTGACCGAAGTCACAGCCAAACTCCTGCCTCCTTGAAGCAACCCGCGCAACCTGCACACATCAAACGTCAGCACTAAATCAATCCGCGCGGACAGACAAACTCAGACTGCAGCTCCTTGCCCAACCCAACTTACTGTTCACTCAAGTTACTGTAGATGTGCCAGGGGGGTCCTATTTATAGGCAAGGTGAGGAGTGTGGTCACCGCCCTAGAGATAGCGACACCGCCCTAGCCCGCGCGATAGCAAAACACCGTCCGCCGAGTCCGCAAGGACTTAGCCGGATACCAAGGAAAACCGCCAGGAGCAAGGCAACATTGGCGAACCCTCTCCAGTCCGCCCAAGCGATGCGGACAAGGCATCAGCCCGCAAAGCTTCCGACCACTGCAGGACAGCAACCCCCTTCAATGGCTGTCCGCACCAACCCGAGGCAGTCCGCAAGAATCAAGCCTCAATCCGCCACAAGTCCACGACCAAAGGCAGACAGCAACAGTCTGCCCGGTCACAGCGGACTTGGCGGATACGGCGGACACCATGGTCTTGGCACAGAGTGTTACCAAGTCCAAAACCATCAAAGGCCAATGCGAGCATGGCGGACTCAAACTCCCGTCCGCCAAACACCTTAGCACAGACCTCCAGCAGTCCGCAAGCTCCTCGCACTCCTGCCCAACGCAGCAACCACCTCCCGGACTCCATAAGCCAGTCCGCCAATCGACTTCCACAGCAAGGCACCTGCTGTAACACCAGAGCTCGACAAGGCCTCAGCCAAGCTCTAAGCCCAGTCCGCAACAGCCCATACCGCGGACACGTCAGTCCGTAAGCTTCTCGCGGACACGAGACAAACCGCCAAACAGCACAAGCTTGCACCACGGCCACTGAGCAATGCACCAGTCCGCAAGCCTCTATCCGCTCAGGCCGCTCCTTGACTAAACCAAAGCCAACGTCCTAACCGCAGATACCAAACCGCACAGTCCGCGGACTCCATGCAACAACCCGCTCAGAAGACAGCCGGCTTTCCACTAGACCTACCACCAGGTCGCACATCATAATCCGCCCAGTCCGCCTAGTCCGCCAAAGCTGTCCGCCCAGGCCGCCCGGCCTATCCCGTCAACCACTTCCACTTCACAAAATTCAACATGGAAGGAGGCGGGCCATTTCAGCTTCAAGATTACCAATACAGCATCCGTTGAGCATTCGGCGAAGAGTAGAACATGCAGCTTTGCTATCGCCGTCCAAAACAACACTAATGGATTCCGCGGCAAATTGAGTTGCAAGCTTCAGAGCAGCCATTGCAGCATGGAGATTGGTCATACATATCGGTCTACTTCGGTGAGGCGCACCCAAGGCCGCAAGCAAGCATCCCCAAAGATCACGGAATGTACAGCCCAAGCCGGCAATGATATTCTCCATTACCGATCCATCAAAAATTACTTTGATCCATCCAGCGGGGTGGGGCACCCAAGTAGGTTGTGGGTTACATGTAGATGCCCAGTGTCCGTGCGATGCATCTTGTAATGCATTGATGGGAATTGTAGCGGGTTGTATATATGGTTCGCCATGAATATGATAGTTTCTTACATTGAGGGAGGACGGTAAGTGAACAACAGCTAGCGGGTTGCGCGAACGGACAAGCTCTTGCAAAAGTGTCCGGGAAGTGAGCTTGCTTGCTCACCGGCAATTCCTAATGATAAACTTCGTTATTGCAAGTAAGGGGAAGCCCCCGCAACATGCTCCTCCCTACCCCGAGCATATATAGTCTTGCTCTTTGATCTCGTACGGACTTTCCTTGTGGGAGATCTCGGTCTTCGCACATCCAGATTAGCATGATTATTAGAAAAAAATTTTTGGCAAGTGTCTGGAATATCTTTAGGTGGTTGCTGCTGATTGGGCTCCGCGGCATTATCTTGCTTGCTGATGGAAGCATTTCCTTCCTGAACATGGCAATCAATTGTCATCTGCTGCTCATGCAAGTTTATGACATTGGGCAAAATAGGGGCTTCAGTGCGGGCATTGCAAATGACCGCATCTGTAGCTGGAGACGTTGGAATAGGGGCAGCCGGCTTCTCCACCTTACGCCATTGCCAATTTGCCTTGTTGTTGTCAACAAGTTTTTGTTGCAGCGGCTTTCGAGGTAGAACAAGGGTCCAGCCATCTAAACCCTCCTGTGGGTTTCGAACTTCGGCATTTTTGATTGGAGCAACTGAAGTGCATGTCGCGTCGCCATGCTCAGCGAAACCGCATGAAGTGAAGAGTGAACCAATACCTTCATAAACCAGTTTTTGGAAGAATTTTCCGGTCTTTGCGCTATTTAGCCATAGTCCGCTAAGTAGTGGAGTCGTTAAATCTCGCCGAACGCAGAATCTAGCAAAGCTAGTCCGCGATCTTGATTTAGTAAATGCATCGATGAACAGCGGCTCCCCAATGATTTCGGCTATGCGACAAAGATTCTTGTCGCCCCAAAAGCTGAGGGGAAGACCTGGAGCTCTCACCCACGTCGGCACAAGCAAGTGAGGATTCTAAGCTGGAATGAAATTACTTGACCACAGGTCGAGCCCGATAACTTTGCCCGCAACGTGCCATGGGCCGTCAAGCCAAACATGGTCACGATCTTCTCTTTTGGAAAATTTTAGTAGGAAACAACCTTCACCTAGATCACAGATTTGGAAACCCTCAAGCGCCCCCCATTTACGATGGAGCTGGGCCGCAAGCCATTCAAATAGAAAAGTCGCGCCCACTGCTCTACCAACCAAAGAATTCTCATACTCAGCTTCGATGCTTTCAGCTTTCTCGTCATCCAAATTCACAATTCCGTCATCATAAAAATCCGATTGTTGAAGGTCAAGCTTGGGGAATAGAGCAGGTATGTTTTTTGACCATACCTTGGGTAGAGGAGCAGCAGGGCGGGCAGGACAATCATGTGCCTTGTTGGACCCGGATGGCTCTTTAGCTGTCTGGACAGCCCGGGCGGGCGCTGGCGGAACTCCCTGCTTGACGCCACAAAGGTTCATGATAACATCGATTGAACCT
>CM077159.1:128487934-128497934 GCA_039583875.1 Platanthera guangdongensis | reverse complement strand
CGAGAAAACATTTGGTGCCGTTAACCAGACCTCCTCAAATTTCAATTGGCCAGCGGAGCTGAATTGAAGCTTGTCAATTTCAAGTAGCACCGGCGAGTGGTCAGAAGCAATTCTCGCCAAATGATGGCTAATGGATCCCGGAAAAGCCAAAAGAGCGGAGGAACTTAGCAAGACTCGGTCGAGTCTGGACAAGATTCTAGCGGATGGGGCCATATTGTTGCACCAAGTGAATATATTGCCCGTGAAAGGTATTTCATGAAGGTTAGAGATGGTGATAAAATTTGCAAATTCTTGCGGTCCCTTATTCATGTTGACGGCGCTCCCGCCCCTTTTTTCAGCTGCACGGAGGACACAATTGAAGTCCCCACCAATTATTGTTGGGATGGACATGTCCATTTGAGATAAAGCGTCCCACACCACACGACGGCGGTGCATGTATTTACTTGCATAGACAGCGGCTAACTGCCAGGTGGTGCCCAATGGCGAGAGAATAGAGGCCGTTAGAAATTGTTGATCTCTGGAGGTAATACTGACCTTTATGATATCGTTTAGCCAAAGTAGGATAATTCCGCCGGATTTTCCAATGGCGGGGATGACATCAAAACTCCAGTGCCTGCCAATGAGTCTGTCAACATCCCTGCGGGAAAATGATTGTCTTCTTGTTTCAAGGAGAATAATGGCAATGGGGTGATGCGAACGGACAAGCTTGTGCAGATAAGCGCGGGAGGAGAGCTTGCTATCCCCCCGACAATTCCAAAAGATAATACCCTCATTGATGTGAAGGGGAGGCCCCCGCATCATCAGAAAGTGTGCCAGATTTCCTCTGTTTGCTCTTCTTTCGCGGCTTTCTAGAGAGGGAACGACCACGCCTGTCATCATCTGCCTGGTAGTCTTCACTTGTTTTTGCCTTCTTTGTTGATATTTTCTCAAGCTCAGTTACAATCTTGGGAGGCTTCTTCTTTGCATAATAAAAGTTATCTTGCTGGATCTCTGCGGGCGGTAGCATTTCAGCATTGTCCAAGGCAATGTCCTGATTTTCCTCGTCACTTGACATAGGTGCATTATTGCTTTCAATTAGTGGATTATTGGGAGCAGGAAGCAGCACAGAAGTGTTCGCCGCAGGAATTTTCTTAAGGGCAGCTGCTGCAGTTATCGGGGCTTGGGGAGCGGCAGCAGGAGCATCTAGAGGAGCCAAAAGATCTGAATTTTTTTGAGAGTTTACTGTTGGAGTTTCAGCTGCCGTTGCACCTTTTGGGACCCAAATTCTGTTCGGTTAGTTCTTCGGTTTTGGTTTCTTAGAATGGATGCGCGTCCAACCATCAAAACCCGCTTTCGGGTCAGCAGGAATTTCATTCGCGTTTGTAGTTGCTGTTGTAGTCGGAGAGCATGGATCATCTCCATGTGCGGCAAGTCCACATTCAGAACATAAGGATGGAATTCCTTCATAGATTATCTTTTGGAAAAAATTACCCGTGGCATTACTAGAGAGCCAAAGTCCTCCTTGCAGCGATTTTGCTAGGTTTCTTCTTACACATACACGGGCGAAGATTGTTCTTGTCATTGATTTTGTGAAAGCGTCTATGTAGAGTGGTTCCCCAATCGCCGAGGCAACCCGACGTAAGTTTCTTTCCCGCCAAAATTGCAGCGGCAGTCCAGGAAAACGGACCCAGGTTGGGACGCACATCTGCGGGTTTCTCGAGGGGATAAAATTGTCGGACCATTGGTCCAACCCAACCACACAGCCCACCACGTGCCATGGCCCGCCAAACCAAACCTAATCTCTAGCTTCTTTGTTGGCAAAGAAAAGTATAAAACATCCGAATCCAAGATCGCTTATGCGAAAGCCGTCATAAGATCCCCATTTGTCCTGGAGTTGCTTTGAGAGCCATTCGAACTTAAAGTTCTTCCCCACAACGCGACCCACCAAGGCGTTGTCAAATTTTGTCCGAATGACGGTGGCTTCATTCTCATCCAGCGTAATGATTCCGTTGTTAGAGTAGCTGTTTTCTTGCTCTGGCTGTAGGGTGAATTCCGAAGGGGTATGTCGAGCCCAGACATGCGGCAGCAATTTGTGCGGGAGTTCAGGCTTTTGCGGAGCTGGGATATGCTGTAATGGCTTTGAAGATGTAGATGGGATCAACGGGCGCAGTGCCGCGGGCGACGGAACTGGTCCGGAGGTGCCACAGATCTGCAAAATGGCTTCAACTGAACCCGGGGTAAAAGGTTTAACTTTGTGGCTCAGTGTTCCTGAGGTGGCGGGTTTAAGGAATGATAAATTCTCTGATAATTTCACTTGGGCATTTTGACAAACACTTTCTGGGCAACTTTTGTCTGAACTGCTTTGCTCCTGGTCTGAAGATGGCAAGACATCTACAGCAGCTTTAGAAGAGATAGAGTGGCTAGAGGGAGATGGAGACTCATCTGGACTTTCATTGGACTCGGACAAAGCCGGCGAATCATTCTGCACCGGGAACGGGGAGGGAAATTTCTCTTCAACGAAGACAGCTACCTCTTTATCTTTACGCTTTTTTCCCATGGTGCCGGACCACCACGGGGCGCAGCATTCAGGAGGACTTCAAAATAGGGAAAGCAAATTAGATCTTCTCTAACAGGAAGAGGAAAAAATACCTGCAGCAAAACCCCAAAGAAGAACGGCCAAATAACCCCCAGACGCCGCCGACGCAGCTAGGGGTTCGCCAACCCCGCACCACAACCGCAGCACCACTCTCGCGCAACCACAACTCGCAGGTAGCAGCACCCCCCGCACCACGCCGCCACCGCAGCAAGCCGTCCCCCGAGCAGCAAACGCCGCCACCGCTCCCCGCTCTCTCTCTCACTAGAAAGCTCTCTCCACTCTCTAGAACACTCTCACTAGAAAGTTTTTGGGTTCCTTGAAAGTATGGTCGCAAGGCTAAAACTTAAAGGAATTGACGGAAGGACACCACCAGGAGTGGAGCCTGCGGCTTAATTTGACTCAACACGGGGAAACTTACCAGGTCCAGACATAGTAAAGATTGACAGATTGAGGGCTCTTTCTTGATTCTATAGGTGGTGGTGCATGACTGTTCTTAGTTGGTGGAGTGATTTGTCTGGTTAATTCCGTTAACGAGCGAGACCTCAGCCTGCTAACTAGCTATGCGGAGTTCAACCTGCGCGGCCAGCTTCTTAGAGGGACTATGGCCGCTTAGGCCACGGAAGTTTGAGGCAATAGCAGGTCTGTGATGCCCTTAGATGTTCTGGGCCGCACGCGCGCTACACTGAGGTATTCAATGAGTATATAAACTTGGCCGATAGGTTCGAGTAATCTTTTGAAAATTTCATCGTGATTAGAATAGATCATTGCAATTGTTGGTCTTCAACGAGCAATTCCTAGTAAGCGTGAGTCATCAGCTCGCGTTGACTACGTCCCTGCCCTTTGTACACACCGCCCGTCGCTCCTACCGATTGAATGGTCCGATGAACTGTTCGGATCGCTGTGACGTGGGTGGTTCGCCGCCTGCGATGCTGCAAGAAGTCCATTGAATCTTATCATTTAGAGAAAGGAGAAGTCGTAACAAGGTTTCCGTAGGTGAACCTGCGGAAGGATCATTGTCGAGACCCTAAAGAGATCGAGCGATTTGACAACTTGTGAACTTATTCAGCATCTCATTGATGCTGTTGCGCACTCGTCCATCTTTTGCATGAACAACCTGATGGTAACATGTTCTAGATGGAGGAGAGATCAACTCGGCGCAGATTTGCGCCAAGGTAAATATGTAGTATTAGTAGAATTTCAACATATATTCTCAAAGAGATTTGTTTTGTGGATTTGTTGTTTTCTCTTCAAGAGTTGTAGGGCTCTCGACAATGGATATCTTGGCTATCGCATCGATGAAGAGCGCAGCGAAATGCGATACGTGGTGCAAATTGCAGAATCCCGTGAACCATCGAGTATTTGAACGCAAGTTGCGCCTGAGGCCAGCTGGCTAAGGGCACGTCTGCCTGGGCGTCAAACATTAAATCGCTCCACCAGATCTCTAATGTTATGCATTGGTCTTGTCTAGGATGCGGAGATTGGCCCGTCATGCTGTAACACCCCGAAGTCAAGAGGATCATTTTGAGCAAAATCGGGTTCAGGCATGGGTGACACGGCCTGGGACACGGGCGTGTCCTAGGGCGTGTCAGTTGACACGGCCTGCGACACGGGCGTGTCGCAGGGCGTGTCGAGGTTGTGTCGACGATCGGACTTGGTGTCGACGATTTTCGCTCGACATCGTCGAGAGGGGCACACGACCCAGGACACGGCCGTGTCGGATGCCGTGTCGTATGCTCGACGAGTGTTACGCGACGATCGTCGAGTATCGAGTTCCAGTGAGGACACGGCCTGTGACACAGGCGTGTCACAGGGCGTGTCAGTGGGCGTCAAATTCAGCTCGACGTCTCGGGTTAGGGCGTGTTTGCGGGACACGGGTGTGTCCTGGTGCACACGGCCAGGAACACGGGCGTGTGCCAAGCCGTGTGCCAGGCCGTGTGAAGTCTCGGGTTGATTTGAGATTATTTCTGTTGAGGAACACGGCCTCAGACACGGGCGTGTCTGAGGGCGTGTCGGGTACACGGCACGTGACACGGGCGTGTCCCACGGCCGTGTACTGGTTGGATTGAGTCGGTTGTCTGCCGCTTAGGGGGACACGGCCTGTGACACGGGCGTGTCACAGGGCGTGTCAGGCCGTGTTCAGGGTTTTCTGGCCAGATCTGAGCCGTTTGTTTCCCTCTTCCTGGATCCAGTGGCTGGGCTTTGTCCAGGTGTTGGGAAGGCCGAAAAAAGGGGATCTTTTATTATCTTCTTCTTCTTCATCTTCATTCCAAGAGAGAGAAAGAAGAAAGGCCTAAGGGAGAGAGAAGGGAGGAGTCTTCCAGCTGCTGTAGGAGCTGCGGAGTGCGGAGCGAAGATCCGAGAGCGGATTCGTGAAGGCAGAGCCGAGGCGGTGATTTCCATCCGGCTACTTCATGGCGCCGAAGCGATCTTTAAGGGTAACGATCTCCTTCTTGGACATCGAAGTCCTTTCTCTATACATGTGCTTGGAATCCTCCACCAAGAGGTGGATCGCGGAAGTGATTCCTTTGTTGTGTCTGCATTTAGAGCCGGAAATATAGAGTACGGTGTAGGCATGCTGTGTGAAGCCCATCTGTACCGGTAGTCTGGATTGGTGATGTTCATGGGTAAACCGGAGAAGACTCCGTGGCTTTGATGCTGTGCAAAACGGATTTCTGTTGTGATGAATGTATGGATGTGATGATTGAGAGGAGGCTTTGGTGAAGCTCCTGGATATGAGATGATCAATTGGTAGCACGCCTGGGGAGCTCGTGATAAACCCGGCCTGTTACACCACTAGGGTGGGTTGATCCAGTTAAGGAAGGGATCGATGGGTGGCAATGCTAGGGGAGCCGAGTTAAACCCGGATTGCTGCACCACATAGTGTGGGTCGATCGGATTAGGAGGGGGATCGATGGGTAGACAATGCCTGGGGAGCTTAGATAAACCCGGCTTGCTACACCACAGAGTGTGGGTCGGTCTGCTCTGTTTGTGATGCTGTGAGGATGGACCTCTGAGTGGCTTGGGCGGGATGTCGCCAGCCTGCGAGCTGGTGGACTAGGGCCGGTCAACCAACAAGTTAAAACCTCGAGAGACAGCGGTGTACGACGGTGGATTCCGGTACGCCAAGAAGGTGCCCTGAGTGCACGGAGCGTTGGTGGACTCCAGCGTTTGTGATGTGATGTGTTTGTTAGTTAGTGGAATAAAGAGAATGATCTATCGATGATGTGCTTTGGTGATGTTTGCTGATGCTTGATGAGAAAGGAAGTACTGTATACAGGGAAGGAACCACTACCCCGGGTAGGGGGTAGGGTCGTTATAATGGGTCAGCAATGCTGACCGTTACTTTATTTTCTGTGTTGGTTTGGATGATGAATTGCAGGTGCTGCGGTTTGGAAAGAATAAGTGGATTGGCTAGCCTGGTGTTCTTAGTCCTTGAAGGCTATGTGAAGAACCATGGTTGGATTTCATGTGTGGCCGGCCTGCGTGCCGATGTACGAAACCATTGATGTGAAAGAGGAACTTGTAAGGCCATAAGGCCAGGGTGTGTGAGTTGTATACATTCCTGGTGTTTTTATATAAATGTGGTATTTATATATGGGTGGACATTCTGGTTTGAGTTCATGTTAACAAGAAAAATGCTGCGCTAGAATGGAATGAGTTAAGGACACGCATAGATTTTGATTTCCACACGTGATTCCTTCGTTTGTCTGTGCTATATGGCGTGGGGCCCCGGCCGGACCCACCGTTATATGTCATGTGACAGGTGGGGGCGTTACACATGCGCTGATGTGTTGCAGGCTGAAGAGCGGGGATGATTTTCTCTTGCAACGATCGATTAATTGGTGGGATGAAAACTATGTTGATCCTCATCATCGTCTGGTTGCTTTAAGAAAGTTGTGTGAATCCCAAGTTTAACCCAATTCATTTGTTATTGTATGAAAATTGATATGCGACCCCAGGATGGGCGGGGTGACCCGCTTAGTTTAAGCATATCAATAAGCAGAGGAGAAGAAACTTACGAGAATTCCCCTAGTAACGGCGAGCGAACTGGGAATTGCCCAGCATGGAAATCGAGTTGCCATGCAACTCGAATTGTAGTCTGGAGAAGCATCCTCAGCGACGGACCGTGCCCAAGTGTAAGACCCCCCTCCCGGATCCCAAAACACGGCACGAATTGGGAGTCTTATACCCGGAATAGCCGCCTTGTGGTAGCATTAGCACACGGGTCAACCTGTACCACAAGACGTCTATTCCGCCGGCTACAACAATATCAATAGAACATGCCAACCTAACCAAATATAATAAGCAAGAGAAGTCAAAATCCACACTAAGTAATAATGTCCAAATACATTAATAAATGAGAAGCTAAAACATGCTTCTATAATATATCAGAGTACAGCTAATCATTGCCCAAACGGGCTACATTAGAGTAATCAAAATACTAACATCAGTAACCGACGGTATCGACGACACCGACACTTCAGGCCCTATTGTCCTGGCCTGGCTGTCCTGCTGCTTAGTCCGCGGCTTCTCTACCTGCGGCGTGACCTCCTAAAAGGAAGATGTAGCAATTGTTAGTCGGAACGACTAAGTGGTTTCACATCCGCTCCCCCGGCAACTCCTCGGCACTGGGCGGAGAGAAGGAACAAGAGTACAATATACAGTAAGTATGCAAGAAAAGGAAGTACAAACAGGTAGCAGTAGAGTAAGAGTAACAGTATCATAATCTAGCAAATATTTAAGAGCTACACCAAACTAACATGTATAAGTAACAACAGGAAAGTAACTTAACTTATAAGAATGCTCATACAAAGTTATAAGTTAAGGATCGGGTTACATAAAGGTAACTCATCGTATAAGAGTGTCCATACAAACTTATACGATGAGGATCTTGTTGTGCAATGTTATAAAATGCTATGAATGCTATGCAATGACTCACCCATGAACACACCCATGCAATTGCTATGTCGACACAGACTATAGTTCCCACTTTTCGAGCAGGTAGCTAACCTCTCAGGCATCAGCTGTCGTGGCCAGGCGGTGATAGTAGAATGGGCACTTCTACTACTAGGCGGGTATCCACACTACTTCACCTAGGCCTCCGTACGCCTCAACGCTAAGAACACAACAGCGGAGCCCATGCGTACTATGGCCCAGCGGGGTCTTGGGTAGATGTGCACCAAGAACACAACCCGAACTGGTCTTGCGTGACCCAGAAGGGGCCTCGGAAGTGAGCACGAGGACACAGCCCAACCGTTCACTTGGCACGGAAGGGGCCCCGGGACGTGAACACCGAGGACACAGCCCAACCGCCCAAAGTCTAACAGTCGACTCCCGTCGGTGTGACGACTGGCGAGCCCGTAGACCTGCACACTATCCTTAACCCAGGATTACGACACCGCGTGTCGACTCATACTGCATGCAAATGCCACATCAACATAACATGGCAGGGGCCTCAGAAGTAAGCACGAGGACACAACCCAACCATCCATCCATGCCTTATCACAACACAACCAAACAAGTGACGGTCAACACCGCTCTTACATCCCTTCACAATACTACCCGTAGGGAGACGACGCTCTAAGTATTAGACTACTAAACTCAATTCATTAATCAAACATACTCATGGCCATGATGTATTCTTCTATATGACTTTCCAAATGATGACAACATAATATAACATGATGCGCATATAAAGATCTATCACTCTTTCCATATGGTAACGACATATTATGAACATGATGCACATAAGTAACAATCTATCAATTCCTATCAAGTCAATTTATTTAAATAAGCTTGCTACACAATGTGATTATATGAAATCTGATTAATAAGCTTCGTCAGTCATGCAACAAATGATTAATTATAAGAGTTCATCCAAGCCAAGTATCTTGCAATATTAATTCCACCGAATCCAAATCCATCTTATAAAAAGCCCAGAATTTAGGTGCAGATTGAATCTGGACAGCAACTTCGACCGGAGATTCCCGAAGCTACAAGATTTCGGTGAAGACGTGTAACCCCACGATGGAAAGGTCCTTCCGTGGTCCACAACTTTCGTATTCAGACCTCAACCCAGATTTGAAGTTATCCTATTTGAAATCGGACTTGAAGTCCGTTGCGTACAGAACACAATTTCTGCATGCAGGATTTATTGAACACTATTTTCGTTTAGACTTTCCCGTGGCCACAGACTTCGCTTGAAGTCGTGCAACCATTCGTTGGAATGCTATTTTCAAGTGCTTCAACTTTCGTGTTTAGCCGAAAGCCCAGATCTGGCCATATCACACCTAAAAATGGCCACGAAGTTCGCTGTGCGCAGAATACAGATTCTGCACGCATCTTAAGGCGGAATGAACGACATCAGTTCATCTTCCTCCTCAAGGCGATCTCCCCAAATCATTCCAGAATTTTCTCCACCCTTATTCACCCTCATGAGGCCTTTGATCTTCACGAAACCATCCCCCATCTCCTCATAGAAGACCGGAGAGTTTGAAGACACCACTAACCAAGAGCACAAGCCCCGGATTGCCCTCACCCTAGAGAAAGCATCTTCTCACATGTCAAGACTCTTTTGAGTCGACGTCTCGCCTAGATATCTACAGATCTAGCACCAAGGGAGAGGGTAGGAAACTCACATCGGTTCCAGCGGTTCCTCCATTTCCGGCCATGGATCTCGTAATTCTCCTTGGCGGCATCTTCTCCTTCACGGCGATGGCGGATTTTACCTCCCTAGAACTTGTTCCTGCATTTCTCCGTCTACAGAAGTTCTCTCAGAAAACAGGGATTAAGTGAGCGTGGAAACGGCTAGGGTTTTCTCTCCCCCTTATATATGAAAAGTGACACGGGTAGGGACACGGCCGTGTCCTTACCCGTGTCCTGCCTGGCGAAGTGGCAATGACAGTTTCCGTGTCGGTTCAATACTTGACACGGGTAGGGACACGCCTGTGTCCCGACCCGTGTCCACATGACACGACCGTGTTCCCTGGTCGTGTCCTTCTCGGGATACATTTCGACAATCTCAACAGTTCGTCGATCTCGATCAAAATCGTCGACTGGAGCACACGGGTAGGGACACGCCCGTGTCTCTACCCGTGTCATGTTAATTCGTCGAAGTCGACGCGCAGTTCGTCGATCTCGACACCTCTCGTCGAGTGTAACTCGATACACACGGGTAGGGACACGCCCGTGTCGCTACCCGTGTCACATGATGTCGACACAGCTCGTCAGTCTGGACACGCACTGTCGAGTGTAACTCGACACACACGGGTAGGGACACGCCCGTGTCGCTACCCGTGTCACATGATGTCGACACAGCTCGCCGATCTCGACATGCCTCGTCGAGTTCAACTCGACGCACACGCACACGGGTAGGGACACGCCCGTGTCTCTACCCGTGTCACATTCACACGGGTAGTGATACGC
>CM077159.1:128265434-128477934 GCA_039583875.1 Platanthera guangdongensis | reverse complement strand
CAGTATTGTACAGGACAACAACGTTCATTTTTGTTGTCTCTGAGGGAGCCCAAATCAGTTTGTAGGCACCACCAACATTATCTCTCGGCAGCCGCAAAATATCATTTAAAAGAATGGGACAGAAGCTTGCGAGCTTGTCAATCATCCGGCCCGAGTTAGCATCCAGCAAGCCAGCAACCTTGTTTGGAAGGACATTAATATTAATGAATGTTGGCCATAGCCTGAAGGGGAGTGAACCAATCCAAGTGTCATCCAGCGTGGAGATAGTAGAACCATCTCCCACCATCCAAAGAGCGTGCCTCATAAATACATCGCTGCCAAGAGAAATGGTTTTCCATATTTTTGATTGGTTACGGTTGGGGAGGAATCTGCTTGGACCCACATATTTGGCACCAAATGTTCGCGCAATGAGACAATCTTCCCCGCGAGCAATTCTTGCCGCAAAATTGGCCATCAAAATGCACCTCCATAGCTGCAAATTCTTGAACCTGAGCCCGCCCCGATCCTTTGGTAAACAGATATCAGACCATTTGGCATAATGTATGGACTGTGAGGTTTGCGCCCCGCTCCAAAAGAATGATGACATCAGACTATTAATTTTGTTGATATTGGAGATCGGTATTGGGGAGTTGGCAATTGCATGGAGAGGAAGCGCGGACAAAGTTTTTGGGTTCCTTGAAATTGGCCGTGGCCTAATATATATATAGTAAATGAAAGAACTAGTACCTAATCACCTAGAGGGGGGGGGATGAATAGGTGACCTATATCTTTTTAACTTTAAAGGCAGAAATATAGTACAGTAATTGCAATTCTACAAATATCACAGCACAACAACCATACAAGCATACATTCACAGAGTGCACACAGGATTTATAGTGGTTCCCCAACGTCTAGGTACATCCACTTCCCCCTTCGCCTATCTAGTAGTGTACTAGATTCGGCCTAACTTCTCCACTTCTCCACAGATCCTCAGATCTTACAACTCAGAACCCCAAATAGGTTCCTACAACTCAGAGTGAACCCACTCCTACAACTCAGGCACAAAGCCTTACCACTCAGTCTTCACCAAGACCTACACTCAGGCTAAACAGCCCTACCCCAGCCTTCAATCAAGGCCTACACACAGAGAATAGAATCTCCTACACTCAGCCTTTATAAAATAGGCTTACAGCTCAGATCCCTTAGGATCCTACAGAAAATAAAGTATACAAAGTAAATAACCACAATTCTGATAGAGACAGATGAATTGACTGGCTTCTTGATGAGTTCTTGGAAGAACTTGGCAGAGATCAACCCCCCTTGGCTTTCTTCAAAGTTTCTTGAATTAGAACACAGTAGGGTTGTATCTCTATGCAGATGATCTTCAATCAACTGCTGTCTTGAGATTCTGATTTCAATCTGAATCTTACTTATCAGCCTGGTTCAACAGCTGGTCTTCTTAGAAGGAGCTCTCTCTCTCCAACTTCTTAGATCTTCTCTTGAAGGTCTTCTTTTTGTGTTGTGATTTCAATTGATTGTTGTCAATCTGTTCTCTCTTCTTCTGTTGAAGGAGAAAGGCCTTTATATAAGCTTTCTCCATGGTGACCGGCTGATCCGGTTTATAACAGCCTTCTGATGGCTCTGACAGTTGCAGTTGACCGGTTGAAATGGCAGCTGTCAAGTCATTCAGTCACTTCTTGAAATCTCTGTCACTGTCTGAAAGTGTCGAGACAGATAGTCTTTATGTGTCGACACAAATAGACTAAGTGTCAACACAAGTAGACTAAGTATCGACACTAGCCTTGTTGGTGTCGACACAACTCCTTGTGTTACTGTAACAGCTTCTCGACACTGCTTCTTCTGAATGTGTCGACACTGATTCTGTATGTCGACACAAGCCTTCTTCTTTAATACTTAGTTGAATTCTGCTAAGTGTCGACACAACTCTTTTGTATCGACACATCTTCTTGTGTTGAAACTTGCTAAGTGTCGACACATATTTTTTGTGTCGACACATGCCTTCTGTGTTGAAACTTTGCTGAGTGTCGACACATCTTCTTGTGTCGACACATGTACTTGAACTTTGTTGAAGTTTGCTGAGTGTCGACACAGCCTCCTAGTGTCGACACTTTTGCTGTCGACAAAGTTTCTCTGGGTGTCGACACTGCCTCTAAGTGTCGACATAGATAATGTTGACAATTCTTCACTGTGTGTCGACACAACCTGTATGTGTCGACACTTTTCTTCTGGTGTCGACTCCGCCTTCCTGGTGTCGACACAATTACTCCTAGTGTCGACACAACTTCTCTAGGTGTCGACACAAGCCTGCTTAAGTGTCGACACTTTTCTTCTAGGTGTCGACACATGGACTTAGAAACTTTTATGCTTTCCCTGCAATTACTTAACCTGCACACATAAACTCAAAGCACATCAAATATATCTTGATGTATATCATTGAGTATGGTGAGGCTTCTTCAAATCAGGTACATATATTCCAATGTACCCAATAATCTCCCCCTATTTGGAGAAGTCATAACCCTTAGTCAAAGATATACACTATACATAACAAATTCTCAGTATGATGTAAAACAGTATTATATGACAGGGTAAATATTAAACATGTATAAACAAAACATGTATAATCAATTATCTCAGAACAATTAATGTAATAGATTGAACATATAACATTGTTCTTGCAACTCCAAATATTTTCATTAATCAAAAGTTTACATAGAGTTAAATGCAAATGATTACAGATTGTAAACTTAAGAAAAATTTTAATCTATGACTGCTCAGGTTCCTTGATTACAATGCACTTTCCAGCTTGAATCTTTGCTTGAATAGGGGCTTCATTGTCATCAGCAGACTTCTTCCCTTTGAGATCTTTCTTTTTCAGCTCTTCAGCCTTTATCTTCTGCCTTTCAAAATAGTGATAAGGCTTAGGGAAATACTTGCTAGGCTCCTGTGCATTAGGAGGTAGCTTTCCCAATTTAGTTTTCCTTCTATATTGTACTATGGCCTCTTGCCTATTCTCATGTTTTCTCCACTCCAGGTCAGAATACCACTTGCCTCTATCCAGGACATTGTCCTTAGCAGCCTTCCAAACAGTCAATATGATATTCCTGGATGTGGGGCTCCATTGTTCAAAATCTGGCCTTAATTCAGCCTGCTCTCTGAACCTTTTCTTAGATAACTGGGCCTCTTGTTCTTTTAGAAATTCCTCTTGCTCTTTTAAGATTGCCTCTGGCACAGGCTGGACTACCTTCTCAAGAATAATATTCTGATTACCCTTAGGAGGACTATACATAGACTGTAACTCCTGACGTATCATTTCAAAATCAGTAGGAGGGTATATCACTTGAGCCACTTCAGCTTGCTCTCCTCCAAAGTATGCAGGATTGATGCCAGACTCTGCAACATTATCATCATCACATAAAGGTGGATATCCAAGGGTGGCTCTGATGGAGTTTGAAATCCATTTTGCATGATCAGAGCCTGCCTTGACTAATATCCTCTCCCCCTTTATGACTTCTCTCTCTATATGATCCCTAAGATCATCTTTCTGGAATCGGATTTGAGCATTCAAATAGTTAACTCCATCCTTATAAAAAAGTTTCAACCTTTGGAGCTTGTCAGTAATTGCCTTTTGAGATTCTTCAATGGCAGATTTAACAGCAGTGATGCTCTCTTGTAGTTGCTTATCAAATTCATCCTTGGCAGCAGTCCTTGCTGTAGTTTGAGCAGCAGCTAGATTCTGCATTTCAGTGACTATCACATTGTGTGATTCAGTTAAATTATCATTCATTCTTATCTGGTTTTCCAGGACATAGCCTTGTTTGACTACCAAGTCTTCAATCTGTTTCTTAATATTCTCTTGATGAGTAGCCAGATAGACCACTGCATTCCCTCCTTTCTGGAAACATTCAGTCATTTCCTTTTTGTTTTGATTCACTTCAAATCTGTTATATTTGATGTCTTGTGCTAGATCAAATTACAGGGATTTATGCCCTTCATCCACATATTTCTCTAGAGCTTGCCTTTGCTCATCTAACTTGATTTGTAATGCCACCATCAAAGAACTATAATCAGTAGATGGGGCAGGCTGTGGAGCAATTGTCTGTAGTGCTTTCTTGTAGTTCTGGCTTCTTCTCTTGAAGACCTGAAACTTCCTCTTTTTTGCTCTAGCAGCCTCTTCGTCCTCTGAAGCAGAAGTGCTAGCAATATTTACTCTTTCCTTAGGACTAGGATGTAAATCCTTCTCAGTCCTTGGTAGCTCCTCAGCAATTTTTTGCTCCTCAGTCTCTTTGCTTGCTGTCTCCTCTTGAGACCTAACCTGCTCCCCCTGAGGATCTACCTGCTCCCCCTCAACAGCTGCTTTCTCTCCCTCAAAGTCAGTTTGAAATAAGTCAGGGAACAGCTCTTCTAATGTAAACTCATGCTGAGGTTATACAGGAGAATCTCTAATCTCAGGAGTATTTGTGTCCATTTTATCAGGTACAGATGTGTCCTCTATGACAACATCTTGTGGTTGAGGTTGTATCTGTGTTTGCTGATCAACATCAAGTAATGGTTCAGACAAAACTTCATCCTCAATTGGGAAATTTAATTGATTAACTTCAGTAATTACCTCTAGAATGGTTTGGGTAGCCCTTTCACTCTCTAGTTGAGTTGGCTCATCCACATGTAGAGGCTCCCCCTGGAGTGGAGCCAGGTGAATAGGGCTAGCTGATGGTAGCTCCCCCTGCCTCTGTACATCTTCTTGTCTTGCTGGTGACTGTCCAGCATTGTCATCTCCTCCATCATCAGAACTAAACACCACTTGCTCTTCTGAGCTACTTGAGGATTCTTGTGCAACAATGGTTGTCTTCTTCTTTTTCTTCTTCTGTGGTGTTTCCTTTTCTGGAGTTGGTAGTTCTTTTGTCAATACTCTATCCCACCTTGAGAAAATTCTCACATCCATTCTCCTCATGTGGTTTATCTTTGAACCTGCAGCTTGGTTCATCACTTCAGGTATACTGCCAGCTAAGTATAAACTCAGTATTCTTCCCAGATTGAGTTTCTTCAGGCTCTCTTTTATCTTATCAAACATAACTGCAGACCAATCAGTTTCAAGTTTGAATATTATCCTTGTCATTAGACTGAACATGTGAGCAGATATTCTATCATACCCACCAGGCTTGCTCAGTATTATTTTTCCTACTATTTCAGATAGAAACTTTTCTTGTATGTTCATCCATTTTCTGTTGAAAACTGATCCAATTTTCAGGTTTGAGTCTAATCCACACCATTTCAATGCCTCTCTAGTCTTAGAAGCAGATACATCTTCTTCCTCTTTTGTTCTTGTTAGTTGAAGTACCTTTCGTAGACTTTTCTGTGTGACCTTGACTTTTGTCCCATGAACTCTGGACTTAATCTTGAGTCCTGAGTCATCAAGATTAGCTGCACCCAAGAATTCAAGGACCTCCTTCCAGATCTTGATAGGTTCTGATACAAGGTACTCTAATCCAGTCTCGGCAATTAGGGTTACCATACCTTTGATTTCTAGTTCTGCGTCATCAAAGGCGTGACACACGAGCTCATATACTTCATTAATGTTCTCTTCTAGCTTGGGCGTCATTAGGGTTTGAAGAGATTTTGAATTGAGAGAAGAGAGATGTCGACACACAAGTTTGGTCTCGAGACTAAGGTGAGCGTGTCGACAAACAATGGGGAAAACCTATTTATACCTTGCTAGAATTGAAGGTGAAAAGGCGCGTTAACATACTTGAATTGTGTCGACACTGTTGAAAAGTGTCGACACTCACTGCTAATGTCTCGACAACTATGCGTTGACACAAATATAGTCGACAGAATATATGTGTCGACACTTATATATCTCAGCTCGACACTTAGTCGAGACTCTACTCGACTAATTCTGTGTAAATCCTAAGTGTCGACACCACCTTGGATGTGTCGACACCTACACTGCATGTGTCGACACAAATTCTCTGAAGTGTCGACACAGACTTCCTAGATGTGTCGACACCATTTCTCTGAAATGTCGACACCACTTCTATGTGTCGACACAGACAACTCTGTGTGTCGACACTGTTTTACTTAGCCAATTTTTATAAATTATTCTAAGTTTATCATTCCTAATTCAATTTTAAATTTATTGAATTTGGTTTCATCTAAGGGCTTAGTAAACATATCAGCTAACTGATTATCTGTCTTAACATACTCTAGGGAAATATCTTTTTTTTTTCACATGTTCTCTTAGAAAATGGTATTTTATTTCTATATGCTTAGTCCTACTATGAGAGACGGGATTATTTGCAATAGAAATGACACTAGTAGAATCACAAAATAAAGATGTTCTACTTACTTGAATACCATAATCTTCTAGCTGATGTTGAATCCATAGAAGTTGAGCACATCAACTTCCTGCAGCCACATACTCTGATTCTGCTGTGGAGATAGCCACACTTGTTTGTTTCTTGCTACTCCATGACACCAGCCTTCCACCTAGAAATTGGCAGGTTCCTATAGTACTTTTCCTATCCTCCTTGCAGCCTGCAAAATCTGCATCTGAATAACCTGTCAGTTCAAAATCTCCATTCCTATGGTACCAAAGGCCTAGATAAGGTGTGCCCTTAAGATATCTCAAAATCCTTTTGACTGCTGTCAAATGAGATTCTTTAGGGCAAGCCTGGTACCTAGCACAGACACATGTAGCATACATGATATCTAGTCTACTAGCAGTCAAATATAATAGGGAGCCAACTATCCCTCTATACAAAGTCTCATCTACAGGTTTCCCTGCATCATCTTTGCTTAGAGACATGCTTGACCCCATAGGAGTTTTCAAGGTACTGGATGATTCCATACCATACTTCCTTATCAACTCTAGGGTGAACTTATACTGACATATGGATAATCCATCTTCAGTCTGTCTAACTTGGAGCCACAAGAAGAACTTAAGTTCCCCCATACTGCTCATTTCAAATTGTCCTTGCATAAGTTTTACAAACTTTCTGCAAAGACTATTTTCTGTAGACCCAAATATTATGTCATCTACATATATTTGGACTAAGATAATCTTGCCTCTGGATTCCCTAAGGAATAGAGTCTTGTCTATTTTCCCCGTTGGAAATTTATTCTCAATGAGGAAACTAGACAAAGTTTCATACCAAGCCCTAGGGGCTTGTTTTAACTCATACAAAGCCTTCCTAAGTCTATATACATAATCAGGTTTAAGTGAGTCAACAAAACTTGATGGCTGCTCTACATAGACTTCTTCCTTCAAATTTCCATTCAGAAAGGCTGACTTAACATCCATTTGATATACCTTAAATCCTTGAAATGTTGCATAGGCAAGGAACATCCTTATTGCCTCCAGTCTGGCTACTGGAGCAAAGGTTTGATCAAAATCAATACCTTCTTCCTGCCTATATCCCTTTGCAACAAGTCTAGCTTTATTCTTTATGATGATTCCATTCTCATCCAACTTGTTCCTAAAGATCCCCTTAGTTCCAATAATATTGTGGTCCTTGGGTTTAGGAACTAGCTCCCAGACTTTGCATCTTTTGAACTGGTTCAGCTCCTCTTGCATGGCCTCAATCCAATGAGCGTCTAGGATTGCTTCTTCAAATTTCTTTGGCTCTACTTGGGATAGAAAGCTGGAGTAGAGAACTGAACTTAGATTCCTGCTCCTTGTTTGTACCCCTTGTCTGAGATCTCTAATAATTTGATTGGCTGGATGATCTTTTAAATGCTTATTTGCTGGAGGCAGCCTGTCTTCAGGTTGTACACCTTCATTCTCTTCATTTAGCTGCACTTCTTGGTCCTCTTCAGCTTCAGGAGTATCTTGTACTCCCCCTGGACAGCAGCCACCATCTTCCACTTGTTGAATTGCAGTAGAGCCTTCAGTAATAGTTAGCTTGTCCAGACTATCAGCTATACCTGTAGAGCTGCAAACACTTTTTGGTAATTCATTGTTAATGAGTCTAGCTTCATCAAACACTACATGAACTGACTCTTCTACAACTTGAGTAATCAAGTTGTAGACCCTATAAGCCTTACTATTATTGTTGTACCCAACAAAGATCCCCTCTTGGGATTTGGCAGCAAACTTGGTTAGATAAGACTTACCATTGTTAAGGATATAACACTTGCAACCAAAGATCCTGAAATAGGATAGATTTGGTTTTCTGCCCTTCACAATCTCATAGGGGGTCTTCTTGTGCCTCTTGGTGATAGTAGCCCTATTGATCACATGACAAGCAGTATTAACTGCCTCAGCCCAGAAATATTCTGGGAGAGATGTGCCACTCAATAGGGTTCTACCAGCCTCTATCAAGGTTCTATTTTTCCTTTCAGCAATACCATTTTGCTGAGATGTTCTTGGTGAGGAAAATTCCTGAAAAATTCCAAATTCTTCACACAGTTTTGTCATACTTTCAGACTGAAATTCAGTACCATGGTCACTTCTGATTTTGACCACTGTACTGTCCAATTCATTCTGAATTTGTTTAACAAAATTGTACAAGATACTTGGAGTTTCAGACTTTTGCCTTAGGAAGAACACCCAGGAATACCTTGAGTAGTCATCAACTACCACAAATGTGTAGACCTTCCTACCTAAGCTGTGAACTAGCATAGGACCAAAAAGATCCATATGCAAGAGGTATAGACACCTCACAGCATCTTTGTTCTCAAGGTTGTGAAAGGTGGATTTGGTCTGCTTGCCTTTTTGACAAGCTGAGCATATCCCATCCTTCATACACTTAACCTGAGGACCATTCCTCACTAACTCTTTGCTAAAGAGTTGACCAATTGTCTTATAGTTAAGATGAGCCAGCCTCTTTTGCCATTTAACACAATGTGAGACTTTCTCATCAGCTACAAGACAAATAGGAGAAACAATGTTCTCACACATAATGTCTAGACAATAGACATTTCTCTTCCTATATCCTGTCAGAATGATCTTTTGATCATTTGACCTCTTGATATGACAACCATTTTTGACAAATGAGATGTCATATCCTAAATCACTCAGCTGACTTATGCTAATGAGGTTATGTTTCAAACCCTTTACATAAGCCACTTGAGTAATTGTAATTTGGTTACTAGAAATGTTACCAAAGCCTTTGATGATCCCTTTTTCTGAACCACCAAATGTAACTTTTGGACCATCCTTGATAGGTGTATAGTCCTTCAGCATCCCCCTTGTTCCAGTCATGTGCCTGCAACATTCACTGTCCAAGTACTATATAGGGGCATGGCCACTTGGACTCACCTGCAAAACAGATTACTTAACCTTAGAACCCAAATAATTCTTGGGTCCTTGGTGCAGGTTAGTTTGACTTTTAACAAAACTACCTGTAGCTCTTCTAGCAGGTAGTTTGCTACACTCCTTGGTACTGGAATTGTACCAACAATCCAAGGCAAAGTGGCCTACCTTGCCACAACACCAGCACTCAAATCTGTTGTACCTTTGTTTAGGTACAACCCTGGCTATTTTATCTACATCAGGCTTTTTGTTGAGTGCTGGAGCTTTGCCCTTGGATTTGGACTTGACTATCCATGCAGGTTTTTTAAATCCTAATCCAGCCTTACCCTTTTGAGATACAAACTCATCTATTAAGGGTAAAACAGATTTGGGTTTAGAAAAAACTTGTAACTATCTCCTTCTCTTTCTGGAGTCTTGTCTCCAGACTTTTAATTTGATCATTCTTAAATGTGATAGTGCCCAATTGAATAACAATAATGTTCTTCAACTTGGCAATCTCATTCAGTTTTTGATCTAACAATTTCTCTGAATCAGCAGCTGCCATCTTAAGACTAGCAATTGCCTTAGTCAGTGTTTTGACCAGATTTTTGCTCTTCTTAAGTGCCTGCAAAACACCTCTATATTCATCCATCAACTGATGAATATCACCCTCAGATTCAGACCCACCCACATCACTTGATGTAGATGTATCTGATTCTAAATCAGTACTATAATCTGAAAGACATTGTACCTTACTTGGTTCAGGCTGATCCTGGATCTTGTCTCCTTCTGATAAAGCCATTAGTCCATTGTACTGAATGTCCTCATGCTCATAAATTGAGCTCATTAGCTGCAAGAACTCATCTTTCTCCTCTTCAACAAACAGCCCAATATAGGCTTCAGCTTCTGAATCTGTTTCTGATGATGACATATCAGTCAAACTCTTATCCTTCTTGGCAAAAAAGGACCTTTCCTTTTTGCCCTTAAACTGAGTCTTCTTCTTGTCAGTTGACTCTTTTCTCTTTTCTGGACAGTCAACTACTATATGTCCTTGTCTATTGCAACAATAACATACTATCTTTGAGGATGTATTTTTACTTGACTTGGACTTTCTTTTGTCATTCCTTGATGACTTCCTATTCTGATAATAGTCATCTTTTGTCTGTGAAGTGGATGGCTTAAACCTCCACTGCTTCTTCTTCAGAAACTTTTGAAAATGTCTTGTGAAAGCTGCAAAGTACTCATCACTTTCACTGCTTTCTGAATTCTTGCTGTCTGAATTTTCTGTGACAGTCTCTGCAACTACTTGAGGTGGAGATGGAGACTTGCTTCTATACTTCCTAGTGGCTTCAGTCTTGAAGGTCACAACTCTTTCCTTGTGCTCCACTCTTGTAGTCTTCTCTTCCTCCTTTCTAACCATTAACTGCATCTCATAAGATAGCAGTTTTCCAAATAAAGTTGGAGGAGGTATATCAGCTAATTTGGCCATTTCCCTAATGGCACAAATCTTGGTATCCCAATCTTTAGTCAAGGATCTTAAGAACTTATCATTCAGCTCATAGTTGCTGAATTCTCTTCCATAGGACATCAACTCATTAACAATCCTATAGAATTTCTTGTAGCATTCAGTAATGCTATCAGACTTTCCTTGTCTGAAGCTTTCATACTCCTGATTTAACAAGGACTTTCTGCCTTGTCTTACTTCTTCAGATCCTTCCATGTAAACTATTAGTGTGTCCCACATTTCTTTTGAGGTCTTGCAATGAATTAAATTCTGAAATGTGGCATCATCAATTGCACTCACTATGATGTTCTGAGCCCTCTTATCCATAGTGGCCAGAATTATTTTATCTTAAGTCATTTCTGAATAGTCTTTGGGAGTTCTCTGATTTGCATCCAGAATAGATACTTTCATTGGCACATATGACCCTTCTTTGACTGTGATGTATATTCTTGGGTCAGATGCTTCCATAAAGAGTCTAACCCTCTCTTTCCATATGCCAAAAATCTCTTTTCTGCAGATTGGCAATTTCATGGATCCTAGCTCTTTGTGATTCTCAGTAGAACCCATTTTCTTGATTCTTGATTATTCTGATTCTGCCTACAGGATCTTTACTCAGACTGTTATGTCCTTTTTGAGTAACCTCGCTTTGATACCACTTGAAAGAACTAGTGCATAATCACCTAAAGGGGGGGGGGTGAATAGGTGACCTATATCTTTTTAAATTTAAAGGCAGAAATACAGTACAGTAATTGCAATTCTACAAATATCACAGCACAACAACCATACAAGCATACATTCACAGAGTGCACACAAGATTTATAATGGTTCCCCAACGTCTGGGTACATCCACTTTCCCCCTTCGCCTATCTAGTAGTGTACTAGATTCTGCCTAACTTCTCCACTTCTCCACAGATCCTCAGATCTTACAACTCAGAACCCCAAACAGGTTCCTACAACTCAGAGTGACCCCACTCCTACAACTCAGGCACAAAGCCTTACCACTCAGTCTTCACCAAGACCTACACTCAGGCTAAACAACCCTACCTCAGCCTTCAATCAAGGCCTACACACAGAGAATAGAATCTCCTACACTCAGCCTTTATAAAATAGGCTTACAGCTCAGATCCCTTAGGATCCTACAGAAAATAAAGTATACAAAGTAAATAACCACAATTCTGATAGAGAGAGATGAATTGACTGGCTTCTTGATGAGTTCTTGGAAGAACTTGGCAGAGATCAACCTCCCTTGGCTTTCTTCAAAGCTTCTTGAATTAGAACACAGTAGGGCTGTATCTCTATGCAGATGATCTTCAATCAACTGCTGTCTTGAGATTCTGATTTCAATCTGAATCTTACTTATCAGCCTGGTTCAACAGCTGATCTTCTTAGAAGGAGCTCTCTCTCTCCAACTTCTTAGATCTTCTCTTGAAGGTCTTCTTTTTGTGTTGTTATTTCAATTGATTGTTGTCAATCTGTTCTCTCTTCTTCTGTTGAAGGAGAAAGACCTTTATATATGCTTTCTCCATGGTGACCGGCTGATCCGGTTTATAACAGCCTTCTGATGGCTCTGACAGTTGCAGTTGACCGGTTGAAATGGCAGCTGTCAAGTCATCCAGTCACTTCTTGAAATCTCTGTCACTGTCTGAAAGTGTCGAGACAGATAGTCTTTATGTGTCGACACAAATAGACTAAGTGTCGACACAAGCAGACTAAGTATCGACACTAGCCTTGTTGGTGTCGACATAACTCCTTGTGTTGTTGTAACAGCTTCTCGACACTGTTTCTTCTGAATGTGTCGACACTGATTCTGTGTGTCGACACAAGCCTTCTTCTTTAATACTTAGTTGAATTCTGCTAAGTGTCGACACAACTCCTTTGTGTTGACACATCTTCTTGTGTTGAAACTTGCTAAGTGTCGACACATCTTTTTTGTGTCGACACATGCCTTCTGTGTTGAAACTTTGCTGAGTGTCGACACATCTTCTTGTGTCGACACATGTACTTGAACTTTGTTGAAGTTTGCTGAGTGTCGACACAGCCTCATAGTGTCGACACTTTTGCTGTCGACAAAGTTTCTCTGGGTGTCGACACTGCCTCTAAGTGTCGACACAGATAATGTTGACAATTCTTCACTGTGTGTCGACACAACCTGTATGTGTCGACACTTTTCTTCTGGTGTCGACTCCGCCTTCCTGGTGTCGACACAATTACTCCAAGTGTCGACACAGCTTCTCTAGGTGTCGACACAAGCCTTCTTAAGTGTCGACACTTTTCTTCTAGGTGTCGACACATGGACTTAGAAACTTTTATGCTTTCCCTGCAATTACTTAACCTGCACACATAAACTCAAAGCACATCAAATACATCTTGATGTATATCATTGAGTAGGGTGAGGCTTCTTAAAATCAGGTACATATATTTCAATGTACCCAACAGTAAACGTGCAGGAAAATAAAAATTACATAGAGATGGCATCATGCATCAAGATATGCGCAAGCGACATGGTAAGGGGCATACCCCTTTCCCACTTGAACTCATTAAAACAAATCTTAGCAACACGATCGGCCGCCAAGTTTGCCTTTCGGTTAACATAAGAAACCTCCACTCTTTGGAACATTGGTAGGAGGCGGGCCATTTCAGTTTCAAGCTTACCAATACAGCATCTGTTGAGCATTCGGCGAAGAGTAGAACATGCATCTTTGCTATCACCCTCTGAAACAACACTAATGGATTCCACGACAAATTGAGAAGCAAGCTTCAGAGCAGCCATTGCAGCATGGAGATCGGTCATACATATCGGTCTAATTCGGTGAGCCGCACCGAAAGTTTTTGGGTTCCTTGAAAGTGGCAGTAGCCTATATATATATATATATAGAAAATATTACATGGCTACACTATCCTTGGAAAGGATGAAGGAGAGAGGCTGGGGAAGGGGCATACCCCTTTCCCATAGGAAATCAGAATAACACGCCATATTGGCGACATAATTGGCCACAGAATTGGCTCTACGATCGACAAGAGAGACAATAATCCCTGGGCAATCCTTCATCGAGTGCGCCAAAGACCGTTCAACGTCGCCATCCCAAGTTCCTGATAGAATCCGGTTTAGAGTGGTGCAGGCAAAAGCTGAGTCTCCCTCCAAGATGAAGCCCAACTATGAGTTCATAAACGGCTTTGCTTGTATGATGCCGTGAAGGGCGCTTCTGACTTCGGTCATATTAACAGATCGGCTATGGATGCGGACCCCCTTGGCTGAAATGAGGCTCCCATCATGACCACGAATAGAGCATCCTAATCCGGCGATGTTGTTTGGGTGAACCGAACCATCGAAGTTGATTTTTATCCAGCCCAATGGCGGGGGCGACCAAAAAGGCTCGATGTTTACACGGGCCGCCCAGTTACCATTCGAAGCATCCAAGGTAGCATTCAAGACAATTGAGGAGGGCTGGGGGAACGGCTCACCATGGAGTTGTTGATTTCTAGCTTTCCAAATCCTGTAAATTATTGCAGTCAGCATCTTTGTTTCCTTTGAGCGTGTGCTAGAGTCCATCTCCTTCAGGAGCGCATGCAATAGAGAGGCGATGTTGGAATGTAACGGAAACCCCATTCTGGCCATCACTGTTCGAATGCGGGCAACAAAGCTACAGCTCCCATAAATGTGCGCGATATTCTCGGACTGGTTGCACCCCCACGAACAGGCGACATCGTCACGAAGGCGGTGTTGGTGCAGCCAATCATTTGGTAGGTAATAAATTGTTCAAAGCTCTCCAAATCATGGCTAAATATCTCGGCTGTGCCTTGACTTTCCAGATGTTCCCGCCCCCGTACAGCCCCTGCGGGCATTCCAGGCCATACAAAACACCAGCAGCCATCTGTTGCTTTTCAGAATGGGCCCAAACTAACTTGTCCCTTCCACCAACATCATCCCTCGGCAATCTTGAAATGACATCAATGAGGAGATCACCAAAACCACTCAAGCACTCATCCAGCCATTGCGAGCTGGCGTCGAGGAGACCAGCAACTCGCTCCGGCAGGGCATCAACATTTATAAAGGTTGGCCATTTGTTGAGAGGACACACACCAAGCTAGCTATCCTCCAATGTTGAGATATCCATGTCGTTCCCCACCATCCAGAAAGTCTGATCATCCACAAGCTTGCCCGCAGAGGATATGCATTTCCAGATTTTGGAGTGAGAGCGGCTTGGCTTGAACCGATTCCTTCCAGCATACCTGGCCCCGAAAATCCTGGCAAATAAAGAACCATCAGCAGCAGCAACCCGTGCCGCAGCTTTATCCATCAGGATGCGCCTCCAGAGAGAAAGGTTTTTAAAACCCAGTCCGCCTTTGTCCTTCGGCAAACATAAATCTACCCATTTTGTGAAATGCAAGGACGCTTGTTATTTGCCCCCCCCCCCCCAGAAAAAATTGGATAGCAAACTATTTATTTTGTTAATTGTGGAGACCGGCACGGGGGACATAGCCAGAGCGTGCAACGGGATGGCGGACACCGTGCTTTTGATGAGAGCAATTCTACCCGCAAGAGATAAGTGCCGAGCACCCCATGATCTAACTTTGCATGAAATTTGGTCCAGTAGATGATCGAAATCAGCAATCCTAATTTTGCCCGGGCGGAGGACGATCCCCACGTAGTTAATGGCATTGGAAGGCCCATGACCTAACAGCTGTAGGATATCCTTCTTGGAGGCCGGCGGAACCTTGGGACCAAATAATATATTTGATTTTGAAACGTTTACCGCTTCCCCGGTGAGCAAACAGTATCGCCTTAAGATCCTCTTAATCTCCCTCGCTGATCCAATTGTTGCCGCGCCAAAAATGAGAGTATCGTCAGCGAACAGGAGGTGAGAAAGTTTTGAGGCCGCAGGGGAGATTTGAATGCCAATCCCCGGTAGAGAGCTCGCCTTGAGCATTAGAGAGAGAATCTCGGAGCACATAATGAATAAGTATGGAGATAAGGGGCATCCCTGTCTTAGGCCACACGAAGCATGTATCCATTTTGTTCTGGAGCCAGCTAATAAGAAGGCCAAATCGAGGGTTGGAGATACACTCCATAATGAGATTAATCCAGAATGGTGGGAAGTTGAAGCCGGTCAGCACCCGCTTGACGAATGGCCATTGGATACGATCGAAGGCCTTCTCCATGTCGATTTTCAGCGCCATGTAGCCGGTTTTACTTTGAGTAGTGTGTAGCCGATGGACAATTTCCTGAGCAAGGAAGCAGTTGTCCGATAGTAGCCGACCGGGGACAAAGGTCGTTTGCTCCTCCGATATTAGCCTTCGTAGCAGGGGCTTCATGCGATTGGCAATGATCTTTGCCACCACTTTGTAAATTGTGGAGCACAAACTGATCGACCAAAAGTGCTCCGGAATGCATGGCCTGCTGCACTTTGGGATAAGAACAACCAAGGTGTCCTTCCACTTAGCCTCCATAGATCCAGTAACAAAGAAATTTTTAACTGCAGCGATAAGATCAAGCATAGTAAAATTCCAAAAATGGGTAAAAAAAGAATGGGTTACCCCGTCGCAACCCGGTGCCTTGTTCCGCCCAAAAGAGAAAACAATTTTTTTGATTTCGGCGTCCGTGGGCGTGGCAGTTAGCAATTGGCCTTCCATCTCCGAGATCCGCCCGCGAGGGCACGACAATTCCTCAGCAACTGTTGAGAATTCAGCACACCATCTCTTGGAAAAATGCCCCACCATAGCCTCTTCAAGATAGCTCTGCTCCGTAATGATCTCATCACCAATATGCAAGCTATGGATCCGATTAACATGTGTTCGCTGTGTGGCAGCGGCCTGGAAAAATGCGGAATTTCTGTCCCCGAGCTCTAGCCAGCTATGCTTGGAACGCTGCCACCACCAAGCGTCCAACTTTATTTGAATCTCGTTGTAGCGAGCGAGAAGACCACGGAGAGATTGCAATTCAAACACGGAGAGAGCAGCACTGGCCTCACGCAACTAGAGAGCTCCAATTTCCTCTTCCAGATTTTTAGCATTTTCTGCTTCCTTTTTGGCATTAAACTTTGACCACATCGACAGGGCCTTGATGTTTCTTGCACATTTGACTTCCAGGACTTTACTTGGGCTCCCAGTTACAGGTTTCAGCCAGGATCCAAGGGCGACGTTGTGAGCATCCGGATTAATCATCCACGTCTCCTCAAATTTTAGGCATCTTCTGGACCCAACAAATGAAAGTTGGTCCATTTCGAGCAGGAGAGGCGCGTGATCTGAAGCAATTCTTGGCAGATGGTGAACAATGGAACCAGGAAAAGCCAGAAGCATCGGGGCATTGAGCAGCACACGGTCAAGCCGCGAGAGGACACGGTCAGCCGGGTATTTGTTGTTACACCACGTGAATATATTCCCCGTATAAGGAACTTCATGAAGATCGGAGAGAGTGATAAAGTTTGCAAATTCTTGTGGTCCATTGGACATCTTGAATCTGCCACCCCCACGCTTTTCCTCGGCCCTCAACACACAATTGAAATCTCCTCCCAAGATAGTAGGAATGCTCAAATTCAGATTAGCCAACTCATCCCATATGTGCCTTCGATGATGCATATATTTATCTGCATAGATTCCGCCCATTTGCCAAGTAACGCCAGATGGAAGCAATATGGAAGCAGTAATAAATTGTTTATTTTTAACCAAGCAACTAACCTTAATCAACTCCTCCAGCCATAAAAGGATTATTCCACCTGATTTGCCAATAGCGGGAACAAAGTCGAAGCTCCAGCGCCTTCCAATTATCCGGTCCACATCCCGCCTCGAAAAAGCCTGTCGGCGAGTTTCCAATAACACCACAACAATAGGATTATGACAACGTACAAGCTCATGAAGATGTGCGCGGGCAGTGAGCTTGCTAGCACCGCGGCAATTCCAAAATATTATTTTTGTCATTTCCTTAGAGGGGAGCCCCCCGCTGCACAACCAACCTCATCCCTGCTGAAAATGGATCTTGCTCCACAGCTTCGTCCTCATCTACGGGGTCAATAATGGTATTTTCCCCCACTGGAATCTCGGCAGCTGGGGTAGAAACATTAACCCCTGCTTGGATCGCCACCCCGGCAGCTGAAGAATTGTTTGTTGCGTCAAAAGCAGGGGCTTTGGGAGTATTCATATCAGCAGCTGTAGGCACAACTGCTATAATAGGCTTTTCCACTTTCCGCCATTGCCAATTTCCTGGAGGTCTTTGCGGAGCATCCCCATCCTTCGGCTTTTGAGGAGGCTTTTTTGGGAGCACTAGTGTCCAATCGTCCAGACCCGCTTGCGGGTTTAATCTCTCCGAATCGGGCTTGGCCACCATGTCACTGCAAGCAGCATCCTCGTGATTGGAGAACCCGCAGGTTGTACATAAGGAGCCTATCCCTTCGTAGCTAAGCTTTTGGAAGAGTTTCCCGGAACCCTTGCTGTTGAGCCATAATCCTCCTACCAGCGGTATGGACAGATCCCGGCGAACACAAATCCGCGCGAAGCTTGTTCGGGCTCGAGATTTAGTGAAGGCGTCAATGAAGAGGGGCTCGCCCACAATTGCGGCAATGCGGAAAAGATTTTTGTCTCCCCAAAACTGAAGGGGCAGCCTAGGAAGTCTAATCCACGTTGGCACCAACATACGCGGGTTGAGAGCCGGCACAAATCTTTCATACCAAACATCTAGACCGACCAAGTGCCTGGCGACATGCCACGGGCCACCGAGCCAGACATAATCTCGGTCCTCCCTCCTTGAGAACTTCAACAGGAAGCATCCCTCCCCTAAGTCACATACTTGGAAGCCATTGAAGTGTCCCCACTTTAATCGAAGCTGGGCCGAGAGCCATTCAAAACGAAAATTAACGCCCACAACTCTACCGACCAGCGCATTAGCATAGTCCGCTTGGATTTCTTCCACCTCCTCATCATCCATACTTACAATGCCATCAACAAAATACTCATCTTGATGGATGTCAACTTTCGGGAACTGGGCTGGGACATTTTTAGACCAAATCCGGGGCAGCGGGGCCAAAGCTGGCACGTGTGCTGCAGCCGGCAAGGTCACCTTAGCACAAACAGCCTAGGAAGCAGGAATTGAAGCAGGAATTGGTATCTTTTGTGCACCCACGGAAGGGTAATTTTGTATCAAACCACAAGCATTCATAAGGGAGTCGACCGAGCCTCGGATGAAAGGCCTCGTTGTATGCCTAAGAGGGGAATGAATGTTGCTGTTGCGGAGAATTTGAGAAGATGAACTCATAGAATCATTTTCACGAACACTTGGCGGGCGCTCTGAAGAACTGGCAGATCACAGAGAGTGCACAGATATCTCTGAGCTCTCCGAATCCGAAGCAGCAGAAGCATCCATAGCAGCTTGGAAGAAACGGGGGACGGAGAAACCTCAACATCCGAAGCAACAAGGGAGAAGAGGGAGACGCACCTTGAACCGAACCAAAAACTGCAGGCGGAGAAGAAGGAACAGGCGAGCCAGCCCTCCGCCCATCAAAAACCTTGCGATTCTTCGTTTTGCCCATCAAACGCCGAGCCCCAAAGGCCTATAAAAACTGAAAGCAACAAACTCAACACCAAGAACATCGGCACCTCAAGCAGCAAACCCACCGCCACTGTTCCACTCCGCCCCTGCTGCACGAACCCCACCGCAGCTACAACACCCACACCTGCACGCCGCCACCGCACCCGCACCAGCAGCAAAACCACCCAACACGCGAGCCCCATGCCTCCACCGCCGGCCCCCTACCTTCAGCGCCGCCGCCACCGCACCCCTTCCTTCTCTCTCTAGAAGCTCTCCCCAATCACTAGATCTCTCCCAAAGTTTTTGGGTTCCTTGAACTCGATCGCAAGGCTGAAACTTAAAGGAATTGACGGAAGGGCACCACCAGGAGTGGAGCCTGCGGCTTAATTTGACTCAACACGGGGAAACTTACCAGGTCCAGACATAGTAAGGATTGACAGATTGAGAGCTCTTTCTTGATTCTATGGGTGGTGGTGCATGACCGTTCTTAGTTGGTAGAGTGATTTGTCTGCTTAATTCCGTTAACGAACGAGACCTCAGCCTCCTAACTAGCTATGCAGAGTTCAATCTGCGCAGCCAGCTTCTTAGAGGGACTATAGCCGCTTAGGCCACAGAAGTTTGAGGCAATAATAGGTCTGTGATGCCCTTAGATGTTCCGGGCCGCACGCGCGCTACACTGATGTATTCAATGAGTATATAACCTTGGCCGATAGGTTCGGGTAATATTTTGAAAATTTCATCGTGATGGGGATAGATCATTGCAATTGTTGGTCTTCAACGAGGAATTCCTAGTAAGCGTGAGTCATCAACTCGCGTTGACTACGTCCCTGCCCTTTGTACACACCACCCGTCGCTCCTACCGATTGAATGGTCCGGAGAAGTGTTCGGATCGCTGTGACGTGGGTGGTTCGCCGCCTGCGATGCTGTGAGAAGTCCATTGAAACTTATCATTTAGAGGAAGGATAAGTCGTAACAAGGTTTCCGTAGGTGAACCTGCGGAAGGATCATTGTCGAGACCCTAAAGAGATCGAGCGATTTGACAACTTGTGAACTTATTCAGCAGCTCATGGATGCTGTTGCGCACTCGTCCATCTTTTGCATGAATAACCTGATGGTAACATGTTCTAGATGGAGGAGAGATCAACTCGGCGCAGATTTGCGCCAAGGTAAATATGTAGTATGAGTAGAATTTCAACATATATTCTCAAAGAGATTTGTTTTGTGGATTTGTTGTTTTCTCTTCAAGAGTTGTAGGGCTCTCGGCAATGGATATCTTGGCTCTCGCATCGATGAAGAGCGCAGCGAAATGCGATACGTGGTGCGAATTGCAGAATCCCGTGAACCATCGAGTATTTGAACGCAAGTTGCGCCTAAGGCCAGCTGGCTAAGGGCACGTCCGCCTGGGAGTCAAACATTAAATCGCTCCACCAGATCTCTAATGTTATGCATTTGTCTTGTCTAGGATGCGTAGATTGGCCCGTCATGCGCTGATGTGTGGCAGGCTGAAGAGCGGGGATGATTTTCTCTTGCAACAATCTATTAATTGGTGGGATGAAAACTATATTGATCCTCATCATCGTCTGGTTGCTTTAAGAAAGTTGTGTGAATCCCAAGTTTAACCCAATTCATTTGTTATTGTATGAAAATTGATATGCGACCCCAGGATGGGCGGGGTGACCCGCTGAGTTTAGGCATATCAATAAGCGGAGGAGAAGAAACTTACGAGGATTCCCCTAATAACGACGAGCGAACCGGGAATTGCCCAGCATGGAAATCGAGTTGCCATGCAACTCGAATTGTAGTCTGGAGAAGCATCCTCAGCGACGGACCGGGCCCAAGTCTCCTGGAATGGAGCGCTAGGGAGGGTGAGAGCCCCATTCGGCCTGAACCCTGTCGCAAAACGAGGCGCTGTCAACGAGTCGGGTTGTTTGGGAATGCAACCCTAATTGTGCGATAAATTCCGTCCAAGGCTAAATAAGGGCGAGAGAACGATAGCGAACAAGTACCGCGAGTGAAGGATGAAAACGACTTTGAAAAGAGAGTCAAAGAGTGCTTGAAATTGTCGGGAGGGAAGCGGATGGGGGCCGGCGGTGTGCCTCGGCCTGAGGCGGAACGAGATACGTTGGTCCGTTGTTTGGCTCGAGGTGTGGATCGTTGCAGACCTTATCGCCATGTAGAGCCTGGGCGAGTGATGCCCACGGAGACACTGTCGTTATGGTCGACTAGCAGTATGGCACGCATCGTACAGACGGGCTTAACAGCTCCTGCGTGATTATTGCAACGATCTGTGGGCTCCCCATTCGACCCGTCTTGAAACACGGACCAAGGAGACTGACATGCATGTGAGCCGACGGGTGATAAAGCCCGTAGGGCGCAAGGAAGCTGATGAGCGGGATCCTCTTATGAGGTGCACTGCCGACCGACCTTGATCTTATGTGAAGGGTTTTAGTGAGAGCATGCGTGCCGGGACCCGAAAGATGGTGAACTATGCCTGAGCGGGGCGAAGCCAGAGGAAACTCTGGTGGAGGCCCGCAGCGATATCAAATTTCCCTGGTGCGTGCATTTTCAGGCTACACTGGCATTTCTCCCGCAGATACTTATTTCTTGCACAGCCGCACATTTGTTGTCCGAGCGGGATTTATTTGCCAGCGTGCATAATTTTTGCGCGGCTACACAATTTTTGACATCGCACATATTCTTTTGCTCGAGTGCCTATTAATTGCCTGAGCGTGCATTTTTTCGTCGGGGCGTAGAATTTTTTGTCTGTATTTGTCCGGATGCGCATTTATTTTCTGGAGCGCATTTTCCTCACATTCGCGTAATTTTCCCCCCGACCACGCTATTTCTTATTTTATCCATGATAATTGCATTAGCATCATAAAGTGCAGGAAGAAAACAGAGAAAAGAAAAAATAGCACCCTAGCCAAAATCATCATGGACAATCTCCATGAATTCGATAGGGGCGGAAGTCACATCGTGCCAAACAAAATTATTACAGCTACCAAATTTAGCACAAAAATCCGCAAGTCTGTTGGCCTCCCGAGGAATGTGGCGGATAAGAACTTGATTAAGTTCAGCGAGGAAAGAGAGATCCTGCGCCATGAAGTTGGCGTCGCCCCAAGTCACCCGGTGCATCGAGTTGCGGCAGAACTCCAGCACATTTTTGCAGTCGCCCTCAATAATTACTCCCTTAGGCTCCATCATGTCTGGGGAGAAAAGCCGGCGGAGAGAGCGGAGCGCCTCAAGCTCGACTTGGCTGGGATCCCAATGGGAAAAGCCCGAGCCCGCAGCGCGTTGCACCGCCCCGAGGTGATCACGGACAACGACACCAATGCCTGCGCAATTGTTTGGAAAAAAGCCCCGTCCACATTAATTTTAATCCAGTCCGGCGGCGGGGGGCACCAAAAAATTGATGGTGACGGCCGAACGCGTATTTCTTATTTTTTCCGGTGCACACTTGCTTGTCGAACGCGTATTTTTTGCATGTACGCGCAATTTTGGCATATACACGCATTTTTCGTCGCGATGTATTTTTTTGCCCGGTGGCACATTATTTGTCTGAGCGTGCATTTTTCGCCGGGGCGTACAATTTTCTTCTCATTTTTGTCCGGATGGGCATTTATTTTAAAAATGCGCATTTTCCTATCATTTGCTTTTTTTCCTCCCGTCCACGCTCTTTCTTATCCGGTGCACATTTGTTTGTCGAACTTGCATTTTTTGTCTGTACGATTACGATACACGCTTTTTTTTGCCGGGGCGTGCATTTGTTGCCCTTCTGTGAATTTTACTCTCGTACGCGCATTTTTTGTCGTGGCGTGCATTTTTCGCAAGGGCATGCATTTTTCTTCGACACATTATTATGGTGACCGGAGTGATACAGAACTCAATCATCATAATATTGTGTCGAAGCATCAATAAGATATATTTGAGTACTCGGTAAGAACGATGACCGTCATCATATGGATCGTATCTAGCATAATGAGATCGTATCAGTGTATCAACATGATTCCTGTAAGTGATGTTCTGTGATTGATATTAATCATCGAAGTATTGTAAAGATCTCTTTTATGAGACTCTTGGGAGTGGGTGTAAGTTGACTCATAATCCTCAAATAGAGGATTTCTCATAAGTGTACACCTTTATAAGTAGTGGTGTGTGGTTTCTTGAAGGGGTCTAATGGAATATTCGTCTAGACTATTCACCATAACATTAAGGTTTTTCAATCCTTCTCGCACTAGATATTATGTTTTTGGCTAACGTCATCATTTGGTGGGCGAAAGATATAAATCATGTGGGTGTTTCATTCCCTTCGTTTCCACGACTCGATTGACAAAGCTCAACTCGACGCATCTCAGAGTTTTACCTCTTGAGGGTGTTCATGTGGTGAACTGTGATATATATATATATATATATATATATATATATATATATATATATATATATATATATATATATATATAGCTTGCATGGGTGCCAGAGGAGTTGAATATATCCGGCCAAGCTCCGTGTCGACAAGTTGGACTTGCATGTGATCCCTTAGACGTAGTCGCGGGTCATTGCAAGTAAATTTCCTCAAGGCCTGCAATAATCCTACAAAAATAGAAAATATTGGATTTAGAGCGTGAAATATTGTTTTTACCCAATATTGTAAGAAAACAACGAACAAATATGATAATTTATTTAAATATCTAATAGGATAATAACCATAAATGATTACTAAAAAATTAGTCATCACCCGTCTCTAGAGCTACAGGAGAGTAAGTCTGACGGAGGGCAAAGAGAGGCTGCTCGGGATCTTCTTGTGGAGTTGCTTGTGTCGCTAGGTGCTCCGACGGCTACTAGCTCTGGGGCGGAGTCTTCTGGATCAGAGCAAGTTCATAAGAAGCAGCGGGAGTGGTGGATCACGGTCAATCCCTGTGGAGGTCCAAAGGACTATTATTCCACCAGCTCGACATAGGGACGGAAACACAGTGAGCTTTGTCTCATGTTTCATCGCAGGTCCCTTGAATGAATGTGAGCCTTCGTGCTTTGAGAACGCCACTGGAGTCAAGGGTGTGTGAGGATGCTATGATGAGGAGATAGCTGCTCTCAGGAAGAATGAGACTTGGGCTCTTCTGCCCAAAGTCGAAGGCATCACTCCTGTGACGTGCAATTGAGTGTACAAGCTGAAGAAGAAGGCTGATGGGAGTATTAAGCGTTACAAGGCTCGCCTTGTAGCTCTTGGGTTCTCTCAACTGTTCGGGGAGGATTATGAGGAGACGTTTAGCCCTGTGTCCAAGATGACTTCAGTACGTGTGGTGGTCTCCTTGGCGGCTTGCCAAGGGTGGAAGATATGGTAACTTGACATGAAGAATGCTTTTCTCTACGACGAGATTGACAAAGACATCTTCATGGTGCAACCACCAGGTTATGTATCTGAAAAACATCCATGGCACGTCTACAAGCTGAAGAATTCCCTCTACGGCCTAAAGCAAGTGCCTCGGGCGTGGTATGAGAAGATCGCATAATATCTCCAGTTCTGCGGATATTTTGCTTCAGACTCAAATTCCAGTTTGTTTGTTAAGAAGCAGGGGAGTCTTCAGGTCCTCGTTCTGTTGTACGTTGATGATATGATCGTCATATGGAACTCAGAGGCGAAAGTAGCTAGACTCTGGGCTGAGCTAGCTATCTGATTCGAGATGAAGGATCTTGGTGAGCTTCACCATTTCCTTGGGCTCAAGGTGTAGATACAGAAGGATGATATGCTCGTTTTCCAGAAGGGCTATGCGGAGCGGGTCATTAAGCGGTTCATCATGAGAGATGGGAAGAACAGTTCTATTCCTCTGGAGGTTTGCCTAAAGCTTCGGCGGGAAGAGGGATGAGTTCTTCCTGACCCTTTGGTGTTCCGGGCTCTTGTGGGGAGCTTGATATACCTGACTATTACTAGGCCGAATATTTCTTACGCAGTAGGCCGGGTGAGTCGGTATATGACAGAGCCGCGGAAACCTCATCTGGTGGCGGCTAGAGGTATCTTGAAGTACGTTAAGTCTACCTTGGAGATGGGTCTCTTGTACAAGAGGGACACAGGCTTTTATTTGCATGGTTACACGGATGCTGATTATGAGGGAGATGAAGATGATCAGAAATTGACATCTAGGTATGTTTTCTTCACGGGATCAATGACAGTTTCATGGTGCAGCAAGAAGCCTGATTCAGTGTCTGTCTCCACTACTGAAGCGAAGTACAAGGCTTCAGACTTTGCTACTTAGGAAACCATTTGGCTTAGGTGGTTAGTGGATGATATCCATGATAAGGTGCCGCATCCCACTCTGATTCGCGGCGATAATGAGAGTGCTCTCAAGCTGGTAAATAATCCAGTTTGTCACGCGCGGATGAAGCACATCGAGATCGGACATCACTTCATACAAGAGAATATGCTGGAGGGATCTTTGATGGTTAAATACGTTCAGAGTCAGGATAGCGTAGCAGATATCTTTACCAAGCCATTGACGAAGGGGCTGTTTACTCGGTTGCGGGAATTGCTCGGGCTGGTTCCTCTTCTACACTTCAAGGGGGAGTGTTGAAAATATTGAAGTGCGAAGATGAAGTCGGGCGGACTGGTTATTCAGTTCGCACAGGCCGCAGACCGCGCGGACTAGGCGGATTGCTTTGGCGGGTTGCCTAATCGGACAGCCAACTTGGCTATGGTTTCTGGCGGTCTGGATTAGCTAGCTCTCTCTGGTGGTAACCGGGCGGATAGGAAGATTGTCCGCGGTTTGTGGCGAACTTCGTTAGAAGTCTCCATGGTTGACATGTTCTCTGATTTGCTAAGGGGAAGCCGGATAAGCGGACTGGGCGGTTTGCCACCAGGTCGTTGGTGCCTTCTCGAGGCATGGATGGATCAGAGTTCGTTGGTTGTTGTGCGGACTCTATGGAGCTCGCAGGTGTTCGGCATGGATCAAAGCTTGCGGTCTGGATGTTAGATCGTTGAGTAAGCTTTGTTGCGCGGACAAGTTTCCTGGAGGTCGCGCGAACTGATGGAGCAGTCCTCATGGATGATTGCAGACTGGGGTTGTTCAGTAGAGCGTGATCTTGGTATCAGGTGACGTGGTCTAATTTGGTGACTGCCGGTTTTGTGGACTTGGTCTTGGGGGGGGGGGGCAACTCTAGCTTGTTTCCTAGCTCGCCGAGCTCGCCTTGTGCGGACTGATTGGCAGCTCGCCAAGCTTGCCTTGGTTGTTTGGCGTCCATCTTGGTGTGGCCATCTTAGCTACTCGTCGAGTTCTCCTAGTGCGGACTGCCCTTCTATTCAATGAGTTCAGCAATATTGCCTGATCTTGCCACATGATGTAGAATGAGTGGATACAAAGCAGTATCTGCACGGGTTGGCGGACTAGCGGTCTATCCGGCAGGAGCGGTCAAGGTGCGACCTGGCGAGCCGGTTGGTATTAGCAATTTGTAGATACGGGTGTTAGTCAACACAGGTTGATTGACGGTTATCCTTTCTGTATAGGTGGTGACGACACTCCTTCCCACGCCTATAAATAGGACCCCCCCGGCTCATCATTACAAAGAGTGAACAGTAAGACCGAACTCGCACTTTCATTTTGCGGTTATGATTTTCTAATCACAGCGACTAAGGGAGTTGGTTAATTTGCAGGTTGTGCGGCTAATACCAGGCGGCTAGGCGACTAATGGAAACGTTGGTGTGAGACAGTTCGCAGATACAGTCAGCAGGTCGCAGGTCTTTGCGGCTTGGCCTCTTCCTCGGAGTTGCGGATAAGTGGAGCAGTTCACCCGGTCTATCAGCGGGTTTTGTTCAATCTCTAAGCTTTTGCAATAACAGCAGTTCGTGCGGTTTGCTGCAGATAGGCGGCTTCTGATGTCTTGGCGGACTGGACTGGCTAGTAGGCGGCATGTGCGGATTCTGGATTCAGGACCGTGCGGTTTCTTTTTGCTGCAGGCGGCTAAGCGACTAGCGGAAACGTTGGTGTGGGACAGTTTGTGGATACAGTCAGCAGGTCGCAGGTCTTTGCGGCTTGGTCTCTTCCTCGGAGTTCCGGATAAGTGGAGCAGTTCGCCCTGTCTATCAGCGGGTTCTGTTCAATCTCTCAGCTTTTGCAATAACAGTAGTTTGCGCGGTTTGCTGCAGATAGGAGGCTTCTGCTGTCTTGGCGGACTGGACTGGCTAGTAGGCGGCTTGTGCAGATTCTGGATTCAGACCGCGCGGTTTCTTTTTGCTGCAATTTTGGTTGTTCCCAGTTTGCATTGTAATCATGTCTTGCAATATATTCCTTGACATGTAATAGAAGTGAATTCTGATTGAAAACTCATTCGTCTCCATTGTTGCTGTCTTTTATTTGACTTCAATTGTGATTGAGTATTCATGCGAACTCATTAGCTACAGCTTCAAGAAATAGAGAAATTTTACAGTAGTATGACTGTCAAAAAGATACAATGCATGACAAACCTTTTTAATTATACATAGGCTCGAACGGTGGTGGCGATCATGAACATAGGGGTTAAATTGTCATTCGTTAACGGCTATCTAAGAAACTTCATCCACTTTTATGTTCAAACAGATAATATTTGTTCGACTTCCTTAACGAATGACGGTTTAATCCATGTATTTACTACCGCCGCCGCCATGACAAATGGAGCTTATAATCTCATAGCATTCATCTTTTAATCGGAAAATAATCACTTTTTTCTTTCTTACAGTTGGTTGCTTACAAATGTTGAAATATTTCATAAAACTATATTTCAACTCGCAAGAAAACATCCAGGCTCATTGCACCGTACGGACAGTTTTTTTTTCTAATGCATAATGTTGTAGATTTGGGTTTGCAAATATCACCAAATTGGAAATTCTCGTTTAATTAAGAGCAATGTTATAAGCACACCTAAAACAGCTATCCCCATACCAATTTGAAAGCAAAATAAAACCTAAAACTATTCCCCCTCCTCATTAAACGCACACCTATATCTCTCCCTCCCGCTTTTCCCGACCCCGACCCCGACTCCGACTCGCAGCGACGAAAACGGCGGACCTCCTTCGCAGCAATTCGCCGGCCTTGTAGCAGGCCGCCGGAGGGCGGTTTTTCGCCGGCGACACCGGGATTCTTCCCTTCCTCTCATGTAAGTCCCGAATCCCCCATTTTTTCTGTCCTCCTTCCTCACTAGGGCAAACTCTAACCCTCCATTCATTTTTTTCTCCCATTTTTGTAGCGAACTCAGTGGTGTATTGAGGATTTTATCCATCTAAAGCTGTTATTGTGAGAATTTGAAAGTTATTTTGGGATTATTTGACTCTACCCCCAAACCCTAAGGTAAAAGTTTTCATCCCTCTCCTCCAAATCTTTAATTCCCATGCAAATACCTTGAAAAACTTAGTTAATGATGTTGAATATATGTGGATCTTGAATGATTGACGGTGTTGTTTTTGAAAAATCGATATAGGGATTTTGTGATCGTTTAGGATTTTTTTTTGATTTTCATAGTTATGATTTCCTTTTGAATGATAATGGATGCATGAGATTTTGAGTATTTTTTTGTGAACTTATGATTTTTGTAGGATGGAAATTGTTCCCCATGTAGTTAAAGAGTCATCGTCGATTTCCATAGAAATCGATGTAGGAATGAATTTTGTAACTGATATGGTTTTTCCTACTAAAGAGAGCCTACTTGAGTGGGTTCGTGATGTTGCCAAAGGCTTGGGTTTCGTTGTCACCATCCAAAGAGCAGACAAAATAGATGAGAGACCTAAGCCTAGGGTTTTTATGGGTTGTGATAGATCCGGATTTGCTCGTGATAATCAACAAAGGAAGGGGTATATTAAGAAAAACCTAAGAAAGACTAGTTCGAAGAGATGTGGGTGTCAATTTTTGTTACTTGGTCAAAGGAATGCATGTGGTGATGAGTGAAAAATTGATGTTAAAAATGGAAAACATAATCATCAATTTGTTCATTTAGAGGCACATAGCTATGCGGCTAGATTAACTAAAGAAGAAGAACGGATAGTGGAAGAGATGTACGGCTCCGGTGTGAAGCCTAGAAAAATTCTCTCATCGTTGAAAAAAAGAAGTAGCAACAATGCTTCAATTATGAGAACTATTTATAATCAAAAGGTTAAGTTGCAAAAGAGAGAACTAGATGGTGGAACCCCCATCCAATTTCTTTACAAATGTATTAGAGATGCAAAATATAGTAGCTACAATCATGTTAATCCTTCTACTTGCACTTTGGAAAGTTTATTTTTTGCTTACCCTACATCTATCAGATTGTGTAATATGTTTCCGGATGTTTTTGTAATGGATTGCACGTATAAGACTAATTGCTACAGGCTACCGTTGCTTTCCATTGTTAGACAAACTTCTACCAACTTATCATTTTTTGCCGCTTTTGCCTTCATATCTAATGAAACAGAAAATAGTTATAAGTGGGCGTTGTAGTGTTTTAAAAGTATGTTGGATGCAACCACCTTGCCAAATGTTTTGATAGTGGATAGAGAGATAGCTTTAATGAACGCAATAAGGTGGTATTTCCTCAGGCAAAAATTATATTATGTAAAGTTCACATAAATAGGAATATACTGGCTCATTGCAAGAAGTATTTCAAGAAAGGCAAGGAATGTGAAGATTTTTTAAGTGAATGGCAAACTCTTGTTTACTCACCTTCTGTCCATGATTTCAATATGCGTTTAAATGATATGTGTGCAAAATATGCTGAAAACTATCCGGATGTTCTGAAATATGTCGTCACTACATGGGTTGATCCTTACAAGGTGTATTTTGTCTCTACATGGATAGACAAGTTGTTGCATATATGGGAATGTGAGGTTGACCGAGTTGTTGGCATCTTGGATTGCACGTCTACTCCCGCACCACTCGACAAATGGATGACGATGCAGGACATGGGACTAGTCATTTCATCAGGTTACAATGTGGCAGTTGTACATTTTTCAAAGTTTCAGTCATTCACATTTTTGCCACTACATTCGGCCCCTCCAATGGCTAGGAAGACTATTTACATTAGTTTTGTCAACAACAACCACTTCATTCAGTTATTAGTGCAAAATGATTGTCCAATGCCGCCTGTGATCAGCATGTGGACGAGATATCACACTGTAGTTGCAAACCAATGTGATTCTAGTTATAAATGTGAAGATGATGAAATAGTTAATTTGGCTGATCCTTAAGGTACGCAAGATTATACATTTTAATTCATAGCAAATAAACTGGCTTTATTATAATTTAATTTTTCATAATATTGTCTCTTGTAGGTACGAAAGTCTTGGATCTACATCGTTAAGCATTTATTGCTAAAACTGATTTTAAATCAAAGGTATATAGTGTTACTAATAATCTTAGTTAAGCTCTATTTTATATCTCGCTAACTTGGAATGGTTTAATATGTATGCAGGTCTATAACATTTTGGTGGAGATTTGCTGTTGAAATTTGTGAAGTGGAAGTGGTTGACGGGACAGGTCGGGCAGCCTGGGCGGACAGCGTTGGCGGACTAGGCGGACTGGGCGGACTGTGCTGTGCGGCCTGGTGGAAAGTCTAGTGGAAGCCGGCTGTTCTTCTAGGAGGGTTATATGCAAGTAGTCTGCGGACTGTGCGGCCTGGTATTTGCGGATAGGACGTTGGCTTTGGTTTAGCCAAGGAGCGGCCTGAGCGGATAGAGGCTTGCGGACTGGTGCATTGCTTAATGGCCGTGGTGCAAGCTTGTGCTGATTGGCGGTTTGGCTCATGTCTGCGGGAAGCTTGCGGACTAGTGTGTCCACGGTATGGGCTGTTGCGGACTGGGCTTAGAGCTTGGTTGAGGCCTTGTCGAGCTCTGGTGTTACAGCAAGTGATTTTCTATGGAGGTCGATTGGCGGACTGGTGTGTGGAGTCCGGGAGTTGACTGCTGCGTTGGACAGGTGGCGAGTAGCTTGCGGATTGCTTCTCTTTGGCGAAGTGTTGGTGGTCTGGTGCTTGCTGTTTGGCGGACGAGAGTTTATGTCCGCCATACTCGCTTTGGCCTTCGATGGTTTTGGACTTGGTCACACTCTGTGCCAAGACCATGGTGTCCGCAGTATCCGCCAAGTCCGCTGTTAACCGGGCGGACTGATGTTTTCTGCCTTTGGTCGTGGACTTGTGGCAGATTAAGGCTTGAGTCTTGCGGACTGCCTCGGGTTTGTGTGGACAGCCATTGAAGGGGGTTGCTGTCCTGCAGTGGTTGGGGGCTTTGCGGGCTGATACCTTGTCCGCATAGCTTAGGCGGACTGAAGAGGGTTCGCCAATGTTTCCTTGCTCCTGGCGGTTTTCCTTGGTATCCGGCTAAGTCCTTGCGGACTCGGCGGACGGTGTTTTTGCTATCGCGCGGGCTAGGGCGGTGAAGCTATCTCTAGGGTGATGACCACACTCCTCACCTCGCCAATAAATAGGACCCTCTGGCAAGTCTACAAAACTGAGTGAACAGTAAGTTGGGTTCGGGGAGGTGCTGCGGTCTCAGTTTTTGTGTCCGCGCGGATTGATTCAGGACTGACGATTTGCTGTGTGCAGGTCGCGCGGGTAGCTTCAAGGAGCCAGGAGTTTGGCTGTGACTTCGGTCAAGTACTTGGAAGTTGTGTGGTCTCTGCGGATTCAGCAGGAGGTCGCTCTGCGGCTTGTCAGTTCTGTTTCATCTTTTCCAGCTTCAATAACCTGTCCGCCAGCTTCAGGCGGGTAGGCGGTTTGTTCCTCAGTTCCTCAGCAGGAGGCGAATAACGGTGTGTCTGCGCGGCCTCGCGGCTTCGGCGGACTCCGTGGCTATTCGGCGGATTGCAGCTTAAGTTCGGGCGATCTCAGCGGACTCGGCGACCTCGGCGACCTTGGCGGTCTCGGCGGACTCAGGTGCTGTTCGCCCGACTTGGTTTTTGGCGCTTTCTGTTTACAGCTGTTTATAGTAGCGAAATCATGTCTCGCTACGTATACCTCGCATTGTAAAGAAGTGAATGTATAAAAGATCTGCTTGTGCTTCCATTGTTTGTTGAGATTAGCCTTGTTCCTTGGTTTTCCGCTGGTTCAACGTGCGAACTGAGTAGTGCTGAAGATATTAATTTGGCGTTTGGGCTACCTTGCTGACCACGCTGAGAAAATTTAACATGGTATCAGAGGGAGGTTCAATTGCGTGAGCGATAGTCAACCAGTGTTGTTACTCAGTGCTTGAGTGGTGATCAACCTGTGTTGTTACTCGGAGCTTCTGAAAGGCTGCCAACAGGTGTTGCAATGGAAGGGAGCTTTGCAAGGGGTCTTCGCATTGAACTCTTAACGCCGACGAACTTTAAGAAGTGGAAGTCGTGCATGAAGAGTTATCGTCTTGGTGAGGAGCTGTGGGAAGTCGTCGGTGGTGACGACAGACAGGAAGTGACTGCTGCGCTCGGCACTGCTGAGCAAGTTAGGCTCTGGAGGAGAACAAATGCTAAAGCGGAGTTTATCCTCAAGAGGGCCGTGTCTCCGGAACTGTTTGATCACATCGTTGGATGTGAGTCGGCTGCTGATATTTGGACAACCATTGATGAGTTGTTCAATAGGAAGAATATGGCACGGCTTCAGTTCTTGGAGAATGAGTTGGCCAGGGCAAGTCAGGGAGACCTTTCCATCTCGAAGTACTTCTTAAAGATGAAGAGCTTGTGTGCTGAGCTGTCGGCACTGGATCCTGATGAGCCTATCTCTGAGGCTAAGATGAAAAGGCACATTATCCGCGGCTTGCGGAAGGAGTATGTGGCCTTTGTCACATCTGTTCAAGGATGGGCTACTCAGCCATCTTTGCTGGAGCTGGAGAATCTGCTTACATCGCAGGAGAGCTTGACAAGGCAGGTGGCTGGAGTGAATCTTAATCAGGAAGGCAGCGAAGCTCTCTTCTCAGGCAAGAAGAAAGGATGGGAAGGGAAGAAGAAGAAGAAGGTGTAGGCCACTGGTGAGAAGGAGACTTCAACTTCATATCAGCCGGAGATGAGCAATGCTCCCAAGGACTGGAAGAAGAACTTGAAGTGCTACCGGTGTCATCAGCGAGGGCACTTTAAGCGGGACTGCAAGGTCAAACTGCAGCCTGGGCACACTGCGGGAAAGGAGGAAGCTTGCTCGAGGAGTGAAGAAGCAGAATGGGGCGGAGCTTTCATGACGGGCACTTGTGTCCGTGCCTTGTCTGCTGAGAACTTCAACAGCGAGTGGATCGTGGACTCTGGGTGTGGTCATCACCTCACCAGAGACAAGTCCAAGTTCACCTCCATGTAAACATACTCAGGTAATGAAGCTATTATCACTGCTGATAATACTGTTATGCAATAGAGAAAGAGGGGGTCGTGTCTTTGGGTAGTGATCAGGGGCCACTCACGTTAAGGAGTGTGTATCACGTGTCGGGCATGAAGAAGAACCTCTTCTCGGTGACCAACGCAGTGGATGCTGGATATCACGTTCTGTTTGGGCCAACAGACGTGAGGTTTCTTCGCAACGTATCAGCGGTAAAGGCTGATGTTGCTCATGTAGGGAGGAGGGTGAAGAACTTGTTTGTTCTTGCAACCAATTCATATGTTGATCGAATGAGGGCCAATGATAGCACTGCTATCTGGCATGAGAGGCTGGGGCATGTTGGCATGGACAAGCTGAAGGCGATGGCTAGTAGAAGTTTGGTGAAAGGGTTGCCTAAGTTGTCCTCCTTTGGTGACGGGCATGTTTGCGCGGGCTGTCAATACGGTAAGGCACATTGCCTTCCATTTGATAAATCACAAACAAGGAGCAAGAAACCATTGGAGTACATTCATGGCGACCTGATGGGACCGACGGTTACTGCCAGCCTTGGTGGAAGTAGATACATGCTTGTCTTGATTGATGACTACTCAAGGTATACTTGGGTGTACTTCTTAAAGGAGAAGTCAGAAGCCTTCCATTTGTTTGTGGAGTTTAAGGAGTTGGTAGAAGGCCGGCTTGGCTTGCGGATTAAGAAGCTTAGAACGGATAACGGGGGTGAGTTTGTTTCCTCCGAGTTTTCTAACTTCTGCAGGAAGCACGAGATCCAACGAGAGCTTACTTGTACTCACACTCCACAACAAAATGAGGTAGCGGAGCGTAAGATCCATCATCTGACGGACACCTGCAAATGCTGGCTTCATGCGAAAGATATCCCAAGGTCCTTTTGGGCGGAGGGAATGTCTTGTGCTGCATACGTCATCAACAGGATGCCACTCAGCCCTATCAACATGAAGATTCCTTTTAAGCCATTGCTGAAGGAGAAGCCGAGTGTGGGACACCTTTGGGTGTTCGGTTCAACTTGCTACGTGCATGTCCCGGATGCTTCACGGACTAAGCTGGATGCGAAGGCAAGGAAGCTTGTCTTTGTTGGCTACGATGAGTGGAAGAAGGGATGGAAATGCATGAACCCTGTGACGAGGAAGTTTGTGGTGTCAAGAGACGTTGTCTTTGACGAGCTGACGTCATATGGAGGTGGCTCAGTTAAGCTAACTGGAAGTAGCAAGGTTGATGAAGCACCGGTGGTGGCTGCTGAAGGCTTGGAAGAGGAGCTTGCTGTTTCACCAGCAGCTCCTATTGCTTCTAACTCCGAGGCTGAGCCTTCTGGCTCAGGAAGCAGGGGGAGCACTGCTCAATGCTTGCCCCAAGTAGGAGTTGAGCCTGAAGAAGCAACGGAAGCAGCGAGCAAGGAGCTGACCCTTCGGAGATCGAAGAGGGTTGTGAAGCCACCAGCTCGGTACTGTGATGGGAATGCAGTGAGCTTTGTCTCCTGCTTCTTTGCAGGTCCTCTGGATGAGCGAGAGCCTGCAAACTTCAACGAGGCCACTGGAGTGAAGGAGTGGGAAGGTGCCATGAAGGAAGAGATTGATGCTTTGAAGAAAAATGAAACCTGGGACCTTGTGCCCAAGGTTGATGGCATTAATCCGGTTACTTGCAAGTGGGTGTATAAGTTGAAGAAGAAGGCTGATGGGAGCATTGATAGGTTCAAGGCTTGCCTGGTCGCTAGAGGATTCTCACAACAGTATGGAGAAGACTATGAGGAGACATTTAGTCCAGTTGCGAAGATGACTTCAGTAAGAGTGGTGATCGCCTTGGCTGCTAGCAAGGGATGAAGGTTGTGGCAACTCGATGTGAAGAATGCCTTTCTTTACGGAGAGATTTACAAGGACATCTTCATGGATCAGCCGCTTGGTTTTGTCTCTGAAAAGCATCCGGACTATGTCTGCAAACTCAAGAAGGCTCTCTATGGGTTGAAGCAAGCTCCTAGAGCGTGGTATGAGAAGATTGCAGAGTACTTGCAATTCTGTGGATACCTTGCTTCTAACTCGGATTCAAGCTTTTTCGTCAAGAAGAAGGGGGAGCTACAAGTCTTGGTCCTGTTGTATGTGAATGACATGATCATCACAGGGAATTCGGAGGGGGAAGCAGCAAGGCTCAGGGCTGAGCTTGCTATACGCTTCGAGATGAAAGACTTGGGAGAGTTGCATCACTTTCTCGGTCTTGAAGTGGAGAGGAAGGAGTGCGGGATTCTCATTTGCCAGAAAGGGTATGCAGATCGCATTGTGAAGCGGTTCGCCATGGGTGAAGGGAAGAAGTGCTCTACTCCACTGGAACCTGGGCTGAAACTTTGACGAGATGAGGGAAGGGTTCTTCATGATCCCTTGGTGTTCAGGGCTCTTGTTGGGAGCTTGATTTACCTGACGATTAAAAGGCCGGACATTGCTTATGCTGTTGGCCGAGTAATTCGGTTCATGGCTGAACCAAGGAAATCTCATCTAGTGGCGGCAAAGAGTATTCTAAAGTATGTCAAGGTTACTTCTGACATGGGACTCCTCTATGGAAGGAACTCGGAGTTTGCTTTGCTTGGGTACACGGATGCTGACTATGGCGGCGATTCAGATGATCGGAGGTCTACTTCAGGTTATGTGTTCACTCGCGGCTCAGCTAGCATCTCGTGGTGTAGCAAGAAGCAGGACTCGGTGTCCGTCTCAACTACGGAGGCAGAGTATAAGGCTTTGGCCTTGGCTGCTCGGGAAGCCATCTGGTTGAGGAGGCTTATAGAGGATGTTCATGAAGAAGTGCAAGGGCCGACTTTACTCCGGGGTGACAATGAAAGTGCTCTCAAACTGGTTAACAATCCAGTGTGCCACTCCAGGACCAAGCATATAGAGATCGATCACCATTTCATCAGGGAGAAGGTGTTTGAAGGATCTCTGCTGGTCGGGCATGTTCAGAGTGAAGATAATTTTGCTGACATCTTCACGAAGCCACTGTCGAAGAGGCCCTTTGAGCGCTTGCGCAGCTTGTTGGGCTTGGTCACCACTTCCCACTTCAAGGGGGAGTGTTGAAATTTGTGAAGTGGAAGTGGTTGACGGGACAGGCCGGGCGGCCTGGGCGGACAGCGTTGGCGGACTAGGCGGACTGGGCGGACTGTGCTGTGCGGCCTGGTGGAAAGTCTAGTGGAAGTCGGCTGTTCTTCTGAGCAGGTTATATGCAAGTAGTCTGCGGACTGTGCGGCCTGGTATTTGCGGATAGGACGTTGGCTTTGGTTTAGCCAAGGATCGGCCTGAGCGGATAGAGGCTTGCGGACTGGTGCATTGCTCAGTGGCCGTGGTGCAAGCTTGTGCTGATTGGCGGTTTGGCTCATGTCCGCGGAAGCTTGCAGACTAGTGTGTCCGCGGTATGGGCTGTTGCGGACTGGGCTTAGAGCTTGGCTGAGGCCTTGTCGAGCTCTGGTGTTACAGCAGGTGCTTTGCTGTGGAGGTCGATTGGCGGACTGGTGTGTGGAGTCCGGGAGTTGACTGCTGCGTTGGACAGGTGGCGAGTAGCTTGCGGACTGCTTCTCTTTGGCGAAGTGTTGGTGGTCTGGTGCTTGCTGTTTGGCAGACGGGAGTTTATGTCCGCCATGCTCGCTTTGGCCTTCGATGGTTTTGGACTTGGTCACACTCTGTGCCAAGACCATGGTGTCCGCAGTATCCGCCAAGTCCGCTGTTGATCGGGCGGACTGATGCTTTCTGCCTTTGGTCGTGGACTTGTGGCGGATTGAGGCTTGAGTCTTGCGGACTGCCTCGGGTTTGTGCGGACAGCCATTGAAGGGGGTTGCTGTCCTGCAGTGGTTGGGGGCTTTGCGGGCTGATGCCTTGTCCGCATAGCTTAGGCGGACTGAAGAGGGTTCACCAATGTTGCCTTGCTCCTGGCGGTTTTCCTTGGTATCCGGCTAAGTCCTTGCGGACTCGGCGGACGGTGTTTTTGCTATCGCGCGGGCTAGGGCGGTGTCGCTATCTCTAGGGCGATGACCACACTCCTCACCTCGCCTATAAATAGGACCCCCTGGCAAGTCTACAAAACTGAGTGAACAGTAAGTTGGGTTCGGCGAAGTGCTGCGGTCTCAGTTTTTCTGTCCGCGCGGATTGATTCAGGACTGACGGTTTGCTGTGTGTAGGTCGCGCGGGTAGCTTCAAGGAGCCAGGAGTTTGGCTGTGACTTCGGTCAAGTACTTGGAAGTTGTGCGGTCTCTGCGGATTCAGCAGGACGTCGCTCTACGGATTGTCAGTTCTGTTTCATCTTTGCCAGCTTCAATAACCTGTCCGTCGGCTTCAGGCAGGTAGGCGGTTTGTTCCTCAGTTCCTCAGCAGGAGGCGAATAACAGTGTGTATGCGCGGCCTTGCGGCTTCGGCGGACTCCGTGGCTATTCGGCGGATTGCAGCTTAAGTTCGGGCGATCTCAGCGGACTCGGCGACCTCAGCGACCTCGGTGGTCTCGGAGGACTCCGGTGCTGTCCGCCCGGCTTGGTTTTTGGTGCTTTCTGTTTACAGCTGTTTATACTAGCGAAATCATGTCTCGCTACGTATATCTCGTATTGTAAAGAAGTGAATGTATAAAAGATCTGTTTGTGCTTCCATTGTTTGTTGAGATTAGCCTTGTTCCTTGGTTTTCCGCTGGTTCAACGTGCGAACTGGGTAGTGCCGAAAATATTAATTTGGCGTTTGGGCTACCTTGCTGACCACGCTGAGAAAATTTAACATTTGCTAACCGGATATGTTAACTCGATTTTTTGGGATCTCAAATTTTTTAATGTTGGATGTATTTTTGGAATATTGGATGTATTTTTGAACTATTTGATGTATTTTTGGACTATTGGATGTATTTTTGGACTGTCAAAAATCTAATAGAAAAATTTGACTTTTTGGTGTGTCATTAACAATTCTAACAATCGGGGTGGCAATAAAGAATTGGAATGAAAATAAAAAAAATTGGTGTGCCAATATAAATGAGCTGTCAATTGCGATAATTGGTGTGCTTATAACATTGCTCTTAATTAAACTGGAGGAAACAATGAGGACCATACTCGAATAATTCCACGTGACAGGCACGGAACCGCCCCCTCCATGATATTGGATAACAGCTGTATACATATTGATTGTCTCCGTGCGGTCACATATATGTTAATTTTTATAAGAGTGATGTTATGGGCACACCAATTTTGACTATGGACAACCAAATTTATGAACAACCTATTTCAGCTATGTACACACCAACTGACTATGGACACACCATTTATTAAAAATAGCCATTTGCACTAAGACATTAAGAAATTTCCAAAAGAGCATGTTGGCATATCAATATATAATGTTAAACAGTCCAAAATACACTAATAATCGAAGAGAAATCTAATCAAGTCCAAAATAAGAATTTGACTGTAGTCAAATGTAATATATTTTTAAAAATCTAAAATTACAAAATCTTCCAAGCCGAGAGCCGGTAATTCGCGCAACTTTCGTTTCATTTCACTTCTTTGAGAGTCGGTAATACTAGTGTATTTTTTTCAGTACACCGTCTAAGTCCATTTGTATGATTTTCATTTCTTCATCCTCTTTCATTTTTGTATCCTCCTCTTTGGTTGGTTGTAAAGTGAGTAACACACCTGACAAAGACTTCGAATCAAATATACTTTTAAAACAATCCAAGACCCATCTGTAGCTATCGTCCGCTTCACTTGATATAAATGCAAATGCAGAAAAAAAATATCAAATTTGTGGATGTGAGACCAAACATGAAAAGTAAAGGTAATCTGTAACGATTAGTTTTATAGGTGCAATCTATGATAAAAATGTCTGGAAACATATTGCTCAATTGAATTGAAATCGGATGAGCGAAGAATAAGCTGTCCAAAGCATAACTAACACTGTCGACATGAGCTTGTGTATCCCGCATCTCTAATACATTTATACAGAAATTGGATAGGAGTATTACCATTCAACTCTTTCTTGTACAATTTCATTTTCTCATTATAAATGGTTCTCATAACCGAAGTGTTTGAAGGATTTCGTTTCTTTAAAGTGGTGAGTATTTTCCTAGGCTTCACACCGGATGCGTACATCTCCTCAACAGTCTTTCGTTCATTTTCATTCAATCGACATGCATAACTGTGAGCCTCTAGGTGAACAAAAGAATGGTTATGCATTCCACACTTAACTTCCACCTTCCACTCATCGACACTTGCATTTTTTTTGGCCCAATAAAGAGAACGGACATCCACATCGTTTTGAACTAGTTTTCCTAAAATTTTTCTTCACTCTATTTGAATGAACACACGGGCAACCTACTCTATCACAACCCAAAAAAATTCCCGGCTTAGGCCTACCATCAAGCTTGTCCGCTCTGTAAACGACAATAACAAAACCCAATCCCTTGGCGATATTGCGAGACCAATCAATCAATTCAACATTTGTATGAAATATAATGTCGGTCACAAAATGCAATCCAACGTCAACTTGACCACATTTATATGAGTCACTCATTAACGACAATGTGTGCTCTTGATTCATTTCAACCTATATAGAGCGGGCGGCAGCCCTAGATATACCAAAGAACAAGGAGCACCAAAACCCCAAATCTGAAATGGATCAAAACACCGCTAAAAAAACTGAAATGGATCAAAACACCGCTAAAAAAAACCGAAGCCTTACCTCTCCGTCGACTGGCCGGAAAGCTCCAGGCGGGTTGCTGCAACAAGCTCTGAAACTTGGGGAGGAGGAAGCCCACCTCCAGCAGGCTTCGATTTAGGGGAAATGGCGGTGTTTTCCGGCGGCGGGAAGCGGCGGCGAGCGGCGGCGAGCGAGCGGCGGAATCGGGAGGGTCGACGGCAACCCTAGATCGGAAAGCTCCAGGCGGGTTGCTGCATCAAGCTCTGAAACTTGGGGAGGAGGAAGCCCACCTCAAGCAGTCTTCAATTTAGGGGAATTGGCGGTGTTTTCCGGCGGCGGGGAGCGGTGGCGAGCGAGCGGCGGAATCCCTAGATCGCGAAAGCTTATCGCAAATGCTTCAGACGCGGGACGCGGGTTGGGCTGTCCATAGAGGGAAATATTATACCTCTTTAGGTGGGATTATTTGGGTTTACTGGTATGCACATAACCGTTATAGGTGTGCCCGTAACACCACTTTTTTATAATATGTTTGTCTTTCTCTAAAAAAAATAAAATAAGGGAATTGTTAATCGTAAATCGAATATGTCTATTCGCAAATCAAAAACAGTACTTTTTAAAGGCATTAAATATTCTCATTGCTTTTTCAAAACCTTTATTCACAAATCAAACCCTAAATCTTTTTCCCCTTCCCAGCCACCTGCCCGATCTCGCACTCCGCATCTTGCCCTCTCGCTCTCCCAACTCTCGATCGCACATCTCCCGCTCGCCAGCTACGACGACATCGTCCGCCTGCTCGCCGACGAAGAATTTCAGAAAAGGCATTGCGCTTGTTGGCTCGGACGTAGGTGTCAAAGGTGGTGCCCTCTAGGTCGCCGACGAAGAAGAATCCTCCTCTTCGAAGCCTCCGATCCTTCGCTTCTTCACTTTGTTCGAAGTAGCCAACCGTTCGCTGCGCCTCCCCCGCTGTGAGTAGATTGAGTTTCTTCACTTTGCTCGAAGGGGTCAACCGTTTCTTTTGAATTATAGTGAGCATTGAGCTATGTCTTTGCGGGTACTTGTGGTGCTTGTGCACTTCTTGATATTTTTTTTACTTTTAATGTTGGTCTGCGAATAACAATAATTTCTATGAATAACAATTTTAAGTATCTTTGAATCTGCGAATAGTAATAATCTGTGAATAGCCATTTTCGGTCTGCGGATAACAATCCCCCAAAATAATGGAGACCATAGGATAACTAGAGGTGAAAATTAAGTCTGAGCCTCTTTGCTCACTCGGGTTTGAGCCCGGTTAAGCCCAGGGTTGATTAGTCCCGGGCCAGGCTTTAGGGGGCTCAACAAGCCCCCTTATTTAGCGAAGGCCCAGCCTACTGCCTGCACTGGTCCGGGCCTACGCCTAAGGCTCGTTTAATACATGACCCCACTTAGGTAGGGCCGCCCAGCAATTTAAATAGCTGGGTGAAAGTTGGCGGCCCTCCGCCCAGCAATATTCTAATAGCTGGGTACCGCCCAACCATCAAAATATAACAGTGGGGCTACCCAACTTTATTCGTTAATTTTCTGTATTATTATAATTAAAAGAAACTAGACTTTTTTTATGAGGCTCAGCCTGCCTTGCTTGGGCCTGACCTGACAGGCTCAGGCAGGCCTCCATTATTAAGAGGAGCACTTGCCCGATCTTGGCCCAATTTAACTATGGCCCGGCCTAGCAAAAAAGCATGGGTCTTGAGGGTCAGGACTCGCCGGGCTTTATTTGCACCCCTCTCAATAACACAATTTACAAGATTTAATTAGTAAAATAAGTTATAGTGCTCAAAATAAGAGATATTTGTGAGAATAAAAATGGCTATGGAAAATAGACGAGTGATTTTAACGTGGGTGAGGTAATATAATTTATCTACTGTTCAATCCGTATTCAGCGAGTTAAGCTCAGTCCTGGCATTCAATACGGCTACATGTAAGTCCTGGATAGGCGAGACTAGGGCAGGCGAGTCCTGGACGGGCGAGTTCAGCCCTGGCGAGTTCAGTCCTGGCTAGTTCCAATCATCTCAGCCATGGTACTTGCACAGTCAAATATGACGCAATCTGGTAGCATTCAACATTCAACACTCAGCAGACCGCCAGGGTCTGTCCGTAATATTCTCGAAATGGTGGAGGTTGCTGTCAGCAGGACATTTTGGTACGGGAATAGTAATTTTGTAAAGGCGGAGGAAGCTATTGTAACACCCAAAATCCCAGGATTGAGAAAACGTTGGGTGACACGGCCTGGGACACGGGCGTGTCCCAGGGCGTGTCCTGCTCGGGTGAGCAGCCGGCGAGAGTTCGACCAAAATTCGTTCTACGAAAAAAATGAGGTAACACGCCATCTGACTCGGGCGTGTTGGAGGTCGTGTCCCTCTCTGGTCGACGAATTCAGGTCGATGAAGTTGAGCTCCAAGTGCGTCTGCTGCCGTGTATGGGCACACTGTTGAAACCGAAAAATGGTCTCCTGTGGAGTTCACCCTTGGGGAATGGGTGATCGCGCACCTACTTCACTCCTGCAAGCAAAACAACAAAAGAAACAATGGGAAATGACCCAAGGGCTCGGCGGGGAGGACCCACTACACACCCGGAAGATCTGAGAGCGCTTCCCCTCCTTAGCCAAAGGCCGAGCTAAGGTACCCTCAGAAAGAACCTGAAAACTGGAGCAAGAGAGCACAGGAAGCATGCCTTCTGGGGTACCCCTTGGGTCATATTTATAGTTTTCGGAATCTGAACTGCCAATCACCAAACAGAACTGACCTGAAGTTACCAAAATGCCCTCTGTTGGGTCTGCCAACAGCCAAACTCCGCAGTTTTGAAGGGCTATGGGCAGACCTGTGGGGGCAAAATAGTAAAAAGTACCGCATAGATCTGGGCGAGCTGGGGAGCCTGGCCACCTCGACGGATCATGCTCGCCTGCTGTTGCCGAGCTCCTTTGCGAGAGCCCGAGCTGGGACGGCGAGCTCGCCCATCTGTTGGTCACCATCAGTCGACCTTAGCTCGACGATTCTTGGACTAGCTCGGCGAATGCCGAGCTCGCGGTCGACGAATGCCGCTCTCCCGTTCGACGAATGTCGAGCTCGGGCTCGGCTTCTCTACTGCCGAGCTCGCCCACTAGTTTCAGCCCGATCGGTCTGGTTCCCGGGGACCTTATTCGCCGGACACGGGGTTGTACATAATCCCCGCTCTTTTTGAGCTTGGCAAAGCTCGGAAAGAAACATCCAACACCAAGTGTTCGGCGAGCGCGGGGTGGACTGGAGAGAATCTTCGGGTGGGGTCCACCTGCGTCTATATATATGCACCTGCATACCTACCTGACTTTTGCCATTCTCTTTGCTCTGGCCCTGCCAAGATGCCGATCCCCAAGGAGATCCAAGAGCGCCTTGACCGAGCTCGCCAGGCCTCTACAGCTCGCGTAGCCGCCCTGACGGCGGTCCCAGCCACTGTACCGCAGGGTGGCTCTGCCGAGCCTAGCTCCAAGAAGATGAAACCATTCCCTCAGGCGGCCGAGCCCATTTACGATGACCTGAGGACCACCTTGGAGCACTGGACCGGCTCCTCCACTCTGCCTGCCTCTGAAAAGGGGAGGAATATTGTCGAGATCTGCGACGGCCCAGACAGCCGCCCTGATGGTGTAGAAGACGTCGTGCCGCGAGACGCCACCCCGCGAGCCAAGACCACTCTTGGGGACTCGCAGTTCATGACTCCGGAAAACCGCCACCGGGAGTCGTCCCCTCCCTTTGGGACCTTGGGGTTGAGCTCGCAGAGGCCGAGCTTGCCAGTGCGCGCCCCCTCTCCTCGGCAAGCTGTCATGGCCGCGGGGCGGGTCTAGAAATCATCCCTATCCCGGGATTCGTGCTTCTCCCACCGGGGACTCGCGGCCCAGGTCGCAGGAAGGATCTGAGGTTCATTCCTCCCCGCATCTCCTTCGAGCTGCCAAGCTCGTCAGGTCAACTTTGCTTGGATTCCTGCCTCATGCGCTTTTCCTGCATTCCTCTTTTTGCTGATGTTTGTCTCCACAGTTCCCCCCAACCAATCCACTGCCGAGGAATCTGCGAGGGCAACCCACTACTCTCCCCTCCCCTCCCCAAGCTCGCTGGACTCTTACCTGGGCCCCGAAGTGGATCAAGGCGAGCTGACAAGGAGGGAGGTTAAGATTCTCAAGAAGCTGGTGTGTGGGCTGCACGAGCTGCAGGGGGTCAACGAGAAGCTACAACGCGACTACGGTCATCTCGCTGACGAGGTGCGAAGCGGCCAGGCTGGCGAGCTGATGTCCCCTTCCCGGCTTCTGGACGAGATAGATGATGGCCTCTCAGTGGTGTAGAGGAATTCGGGGAGGATCCGCGAGCTGCTCCGCGCGCGACAGTCTGGGGGCGGGAGCCGCGAGATCGGGGTAGATAAGAGGGCGGCTCCTTTGTCGAGCCGACCGGTACTCGCCTCCTGGTGTTCCCCCTGCTCGCGCGCCCCGCTTTTTTATTCCTGCACTTGGTCTCTGTAATAAGTAACTTTAGAATATTCTTGGACATGCAGTATTCAAATAATATATTGCTCTGTTTGACTTAACATTGGTTGGGATGCGCCGGAAGTCGGCGAGCTGGGGTGGCGAGTTGGGGTGGCGAGCTGGGGCGGCGAGCTGAGCCGATTGGACAGCCTGACCCCAGATTTCCTTTTCTATAAATAGCCTCCCACCCCCACCACCAACCCCCATACTGCTGCTTTTATTGCTCTCTCTTTCTTTCTGCGCTTCTCTCCTTTTCTACTCGCGCCCCGTCTTCTTTCGCGAGCATGGGCAAGACCAACCCCGAGGCTGATGGCCGCAGCAAGTGTGCCCAGCACTTTACCGATTACTTCTTCTTCGAGGGGCATATTAGTGAGGAGGAGGTCGTGGAGTTCGAGGCAGAATATGTGCCGCTGAGCTTCAAGGCGCACTGACCGAGGCAAGGGGAGGCCATCAATACCTTCTACGACGATGAGCTCGCCTTCCCCATCTCTCACTTTGAGGTGGGGTTGCGCCTCTCCCTCTGGCCGGAGATCCGGTAAATTTTGAAGTACTATGGCGCGGTACCTGCGCAGCTAAACTCCAATGCCATCGCCATGATGGTGGCGTTCGCGAGCTACCTCCATCGAGAGAGGATAGAGTTCAACCTGACAGTGTTCAGGAAACTCTTCTCTTATAAGGCGACACCGGATGGGGTCACTTACATCGGCCGCTCGCTGATCAAAGTTCGCGAGATCGCGAACAAGCACCATAACTGGATGACCAGGATCGCCTTTGTCAAGGGCGATCTCGGCAACATCCCGTACTCGCCGCAGCAGAAAGGCAAGGAGGTTTATCGCCCGCCGGCCGTGTCCGACAACGATGCCGAGCTCCACAAATACTTCCTCCACAAGGACTTCGAGGTCGCCTACCTGCGAAGGGGCCTTGATGCGCTTCTCCCTGTCCTATCTGGTGAAGGTATTGCTCTCCCCGTATTGCCAAGCTCGCCCGGTTGCCGAGCTCGTCATATTGTTGTTGAAAGTTCTCTAACTATTTCCAAGTTTTTTCTTGAAGGGGAGCGGTTGATTCCCGCGAACCCGCCGTTTGCGGACCCGGGGTTGCACCCGTACCCCCTTGCTCGCGAGAAGGCGGCGGCCTGCCGATATGAGGCGGCCTTATCCCAACCCTCTTCCAGCAAGAGGCGGTCTGAGGATGCGGGGTCAAACCCGCCACACCGCCAGCCATTATCAAAAAAAGATGAAGAAAGTCGTGCTCGCTCCGCGGGGGAAACAACATCAACAACATCAATCCAGCCCCAAATACATAAGCTCGCCCGAGACCATCCCCGACGCATCGCCAGAGAGCTCGCTGAAGGAGATCACCAACAAAGGGCGGAAGGGCGGCGAGGCTCCTACTCCCGCGGCGGCGATCTCCCCACCTCCTTCGGCGAAGAGGGCGGCTCGCAAGCACGGGGCGCCGAAATAACATCCCCTCTTCAGCTTCGGGGGCGGTGGAAGGACTCGGCGGGCGAGCCCATGGTGCAGTCGGACGAGCTGTCCCATTGGGTCTCCATCTCCACCCTGCGTCCTTCCTGGAATGACCGCGAGCCCGCCACCGGCCACGCTTACGCCCTCGGCTTCGGCCTCTATGGCCGCGAGGATGCCTAGGCCTACAAGAACATGACCCTGCGGCAGCTCGGCCATGAGGGTCTGCAGGCCCATCTGCGGGCCATGGAGCTCCACCACATGCTGACTCGCCGTAGCTTCGTCCTCAGCAACCAACTCCAAAAAGCCGAGCAGGCTCGCGATGTCACCAAGGACAAGGTCGCCGACCAGTCGAGGCATCTCGACATCACCGAGGGTCTCCTCGCCCAGGCCGCCGACGGATTGGTGAGTATCGGGCTTCACCTTCTCTCTTTTATTTTGAAAAACTTTTACGCCGACACTAATGAACTTTTCTTTTGTCAGGACGCCAAGGCCGCCGGGGAGCTACAGGCTCGCAATGCCGAGCAAGAGGAGGAGATCAGCCAGCTTCGTGTCCGGCTTGCCGAGCTGGAGGGGCCGAATGCGAAGCTGAAGGATGAGAACCAGAATCTCACCCGCGAGGTCCGCCGTCAGGCGGAGATCTTCTTAGAGCCCGGCGGCGCCGATCCTACCCTCCCCTATAAAAGGCCAAGGGTCTTTGGCAAGGCCGACCTCGCCGAGAGGCTGCGGATCAACTCCATCCAAGCTGCCGAATGCACCCTCCAAATGATGAAGGACACGGGGGTGCCGGTGGAGGGACGTGAGGAGATTTCGGCCCGGGATCTGATGCCGAGCCTGTTCCCGGCGACGCCTCCCAGCGAGAAGGAAGACATCCTTGACGCGATGATCGGGAAGGGTTTCCAGGATTAGTCGGGCGAATGGGAGGACCAGTCCGGCGGGGGGGGGGGGGGGGGGGGTGGCGAGGCCTGAATGTGTATGCTTTTCTTTTGTTTCCTCGCCGAGGCGAGCTCCACCTGTAAATATCATTATTTAATGAAAAATATTTTTGATCATATTCGAGCCATTTTTTCATCTCTTTTTACTGTGTTTTGTGTGTCAGAGAGCCCTTCCCCGGGAGACCTCGCATAGATAGGTACTGCGAGTAGGATAGTCATTAGGACTCGCCCACAAGAGAGTACCTTGAGTGCTTGGCAATTCCCAGGACTCGCCGCAGCTTGCTCACGAGCTGTACTTGGCCTTCTTAATCAAAAAATCGAACTCACTAAATTTGTCCAAGTAAAAGAAAGCGGGGGCGGGGCGTCTCAGCGGGATCCGCCTCCCCTTAGCGAGGTCCAAGGGTCTGGCTTGCCAATTCTCAGGATTCGCCCCAGCTTGCTCGCGAGCTGTCCGTCATCTTATTGATGTGAGACAAAATTCTCTAAATCTACCTGAGTAAAACCTAGTGGGGGATGAGGTGGCCCGGCGGGACCCGCCTCCTCTTAGCGAGGTCCAAGGCCATAGCTTGCCGATCTTCTGTCGAGTTCGAACTGAATTAGAGAGCTCGAACTCGCCCATGCCGAGCTCTCCTCTCTTGGAAGAGCCAAGTTTGTTAGGCACTACCTGGGGGGAGGACTTCCCTGGGTGACCTTCAGCCCATCAGCTAGGTGAGAGCCTGACAGCGAGATCTGCTCGGGGTCCACTTCTAACACCATCAAGTGACTTCCAGCCCTGCCAGCTAGGTGAGAGCCTGATAACGAGATCTGCTTGAGGCCCAAGGATGACACCGAGTGACTTCCAGTCCTGCCAGCTAGGTGAGAGCCTGAAAGCGGGATCTGCTCGGGGCCCAAGGATGACACCGAGTGACTTTCAGCCCTGCCATCTAGGTGAGAGCCTGACAGCGGGATCTGCTCGGGGTTCACTACTAACACCATCGATTGACTTCCAGCCCTGCTGAAAGAAATAGTGCCTAACCACCTAGAGGGGCGGTGAATATGTGTACTTTTTCTTTTTTACTTTAAAAGCAGACAAACTGTTTTGTACTTTAAGCAACAAATGTAAATTCTACAGCTATCACAACACATCAACCACAGAAACAAACATTCACAGAGTGCACACAGTGTTTATAGTGGTTCCCTAAGGTATGGGTACATCCACTTTCCCCCTATGCCTATCTAGTAGTGTACTAGATTCGGCCTAACTTCTGCACTTCTCCTCAGATCCTCAGATCTTATAGCTCAGAACCCCAAACAGGTTCCTACAACTCAGAGTGTCCCCACTCCTACAACTCAGGCACAAAGCCCTACCACTCAGCCTTCAACAAGACCTACACTCAGGCTAAACAACCCTACCTCATCCTTCAACAAGGCCTACACTCAGAGAATTGATTCTCCTACACTCACACTCAAAGGCCCTACCACAGCCTTTATAAATTTAGGCTTACAACTCAGATCCCTTAGGATCCTACAAAAAGATAATAAAAAGTTTTTAGATCACCACTCAGTTTGAGAGAATGAAGCGGGCAATCTTCTTGATCAGTTTTTGATAGCACTGATTCTTGAGATCAACTTTGACTTTGCTTTCTTCAAGGCTTCTTGAGTCTGAACTCAGTAAAGATGATCTTCTTGAAGTAGACTGGCTGACAACTTCCTTCTTAGGATGGAGAATTAAATCTGGATCCTACTTTGCAGTCTGGTTCAGAACCTGCTTCTTAAGAGATTTGATTAACAAGTCTCTTTCTTGACTTCAATTACTAGAGTTCTCTCTCTCCAAGTAAATCTGAAGTTTCTTCAAAATACTGATTTACAGTTTTTTTCTGGATCTGTCTTGATCTTCTTAAATTTTAGTCTTCTGATTGATTGGTGATTCAATTCTTAATTATGATCAATCCCCCTGTTGAAGGAGAAAGGCCTTTATATAGTCTTCCTTCAAGGTAACCGGCCGATCCGGTTTCTAACGAACTTCTGACAACTCTGACAGTTGCAGTAGACCGGTTGAAATGACAGCTGTCAAGTCATCCAGTCACTTCTTGAAAATATTATCTCTGTCTGAAAGTGTCGAGACTGTTCTTCATTATGTGTCGACACAAATAGACAAAGTGTCGACACAAGTGAACTAAGTGTCGACATTAGCCTTGATGTTGTCGACACAACTCCTTGTGTTGTTGTAACAGCTTCTCGACACTGCTTCTTCAGAATGTGTTGACACTGATTCTGTGTGTCGACACAAGCCTTCTGTTGAATGTGTCGACACTGATTCTGTGTGTCAACACAAGTACTTCTTCTTTAACACTTAGTTGAATTCTGTTGTGTGTCGACACATCTCCTTTGTGTCGACACATGCCTTCTTGTGTTGAAACTTGCTGAGTGTCGACACATCTCCTTTGTGTCGACACAAGTACTTCTTTTACTTTAACTTTGGTGAAGCTTTGCTGTGTGTCGACACACATCCTGTGTGTCGACACAGTTGATGTTGACTAAGCTTCTCTATGTGTCGACACTGCCTCTAAATGTCGACATGATATATGTTGAGTATTCTTCATAGTGTGTCGACACAGCCTGTATGTGTCGACACTTTTCTTTTGGTGTCGATTCTTCTTTTCCTGGTGTCGACACAAATACTCCAAGTGTCGACACAGCTTCTCTAGGTGTCGACACAAGCCTTCATAAGTGTCGACACTGCATCTCTAGGTGTCGACACATGGACTTAGAAATTTTCTGCATTTCCTGCAATTACTTAACCTGCACATATAAACTCAAAGCACATCAAATACACCTTGATGTATATCATTGAGTAGGGTGAGGCTTCTTCAAATCTGGTATACATTTTCCAATGTACCCAACAATCTCCCCCTATTTGGAGAAGTCATAACCCTTAGTCAATGATATACACCATTCATAACAAATACTCAATATGATGTATAACAGTATTATATGACAGGGTAAATACTAAACAAAACATGTATAAATAATCTTCTCAGAATAACAATGTAATAGATTGAACATTAAACATTGTTTTGTTACAACTTCCAATAGTTTCATTAATCAAAAGTTTACATGGATTTTAATACAAATGATTACAAAGTTGTAAACTAAAGAAAATTCCATTCTATGGCTGCTCTGGCTCCTTGATGACAATGCCCTTTCCAGATTGAATCTTGTCTTGAACTGGAGCATCAGTGTCATCAGCAGGCTTCTTTCCCTTAAGATCTTTTTTCTTTAGTTCTTCAGCGCTTATCTTTTGTCTCTCAAAATAATGATAAGGCTTAGGGAAATACTTGCTAGGCTCCTATGCATTAGGAGGTAGCTTCCCTAGTTTAGCCTTTCTTCTGTACTGTACAATAGCCTCTTGCCTGGCTTCATGTTTTCTCCATTCTTGGTCAGAGTACCATTTACCCCTCTCTAGGAAATTATCCTTTGCAGCCTTCCAAGCAGTCAGAATAATATTTCTAGAAGTTGGGCTCCACTGTTCAAAATCAGGCCTTAACTCTGCCTGTTCTCTGAACCTCTTCTTAGATAATTGAGTTTCTTGCTCTTTTAATACTGTCTCTTGCTCTTTTAATACTGCCTCTGGCACAGGCTGTACTACTTTCTCAATGATCACATTTTGAGCACCTTCTGGAGGGCTATACATAGATTGTATCTCTTGATGTATCATTTCAAAATCAGCTGGAGGGTAGATTACTTGTGCAACTTCAGCTGGCTCACCTCCAAAATATGTAGGATTTATCCCAGATTCTGCTACATTATCATCATCACACAAGGGTGGATATCCAACGGTAGCTCTGATGCTATTTGAAATCCATTTAGCATGGTCAGAGCCTGCTTTGACTAATACCCTCTCCCCCTTTATGACTTCTCTTTCTATATGATCCCTAAGACCATCCTTCTGAAATCTGATCTGAGCATTCAGATAGTTAACACCATCTTTATAAAAAGGTTTTAACTTTTGGAGCTTTTCAGTAATAGCCTTTTGAGAATCTTCAATGACAGTTTTAACAGCAGTTAGGCTTTCTTGTAATTGCTTATCAAATGCTTCTTTGGCAGTAGCACTTACTGCAGTCTGTGCAGTAGCTATATTTTTCATTTCAGTGACAATCACATTATGTGATTCAGTCAAGTTTTCATTCATTCTTATTTTATTTTCTAAGACATAGCCCTGTTTCACTGCCATATCATCAACCTGTGTCTTTATTTTCTCTTGATGAGTGGCCAGATAAACCACTGCATTACCTCCTTTATAAAAACAGTCAGTCATTTCCTTCTTATTTTGATTCACTTCAAATCTTATAGATTTTATGTCTTGAGCCAGATCAAATTGAAGTGATTTATGTCCTTCATCCATATATTTTTCTAAAGCCTTTCTTTGCTCATCCATTTTGATCTACAAAGCCACCAACAATGAACTATAATCAGCAGTTGGAGCTTGTTGTGGAGCCACAGTTTGCAAAGCTTTCTTGTAACTCTGGCTTCTTCTCTTGAAGACCATGAGCTTTCTTTTCTTGGCTCTAGCAGTTTCTTCATCCTCAGAAGCAGAAGTACTGGCTATGTCTACCCTTTCCTTAGGACCAGGATGCAAGTCCTGTGTAGTCTTAGGTAGCTCCTCCTGTGTTCTTTGCTCCTCATTCTCATTTCTTGCAGTCTCCTCCTGAGACCTAACATGCTCCCCCTCAAGATTGACCTTCTCCCCCTCAAAAGCTGCTTTCTCTCCCTCAAAATCAGTCTATAGTAAATCAGGGAACAACTCTTCTAGAGTAAACTCCTGTGGAGTATGGACTGGAGAATCTCTTATCTCAGGAGCATTATCTGTAACTGATGTGTCTTCCATGACAACATCTTGTGGTTGACTATGTATCTGTGTTTGCTGATCAATATCAAGTAATGATTCAGTCAATACTTCATCCTCAATATTGAAAATTGATTGATTAACTTCATTGATTACCTCAAGAATTGTTTGGGTTGCCCTTTCACTGTCTAAGTGAGTTGGCTCATCCACATGTTGAGGCTCCCACTGGAGGGGATTCAGGTGAATGGGGCTAGCAGATGGTAGCTCCCCCTGCCTCTGGGCAACTTCAGGCCTTACTGGTGACCTTCCAGTAACATCATCTGCTTCCTCATTTGAACTGAAGACTACTTGTTCCTCTGAACAACTGGAAGATTCAGAAGCCACTATGGCTTTCTTCTTCTTTTTCTGTTGAGGAACTACCTTTTCTGGAGTAGGCATGTCCTTTGTCAACACCCTATCCCACCTTGAGATAATCCTAAAATCTATTCTCCTCATATGGTTTATCTTAGAACCTGCAGCTTGGTTCATCACTTTTGGAATAGTTCAAGCCAAGTACAAACTCATAATTCTACCCAGATTGGGCTTCTTTAGACTTTCCTTAATCTTGTTAAACATTACTGCTGACAAATCAGTGTTTAGTTTGAAAATGATCCTTGTCATTAAACTGAACATGTGAGCTGATATCCTATCATGCCCACCTGGCTTGCTCAGAATCACCTTTCCTACTATTTCAGACAAGAACTTGCCCTGCATGTTCATGCCTTTCCTATTAAAAACTGATCCAATCTTCATGCTTGAATCTAGTCCACACCATTGCAGTGCCTCCCTTATCTTTGATGCAGGTACATCTTCCTCTTCTTTAGTTCTAGGGAGATGTAAAACTTTTCTTAGACTTTTCTGGGTGATTTTTACTTTTGCACCATGGACTTTAGATTTAATCTTAAGACCAGTTTCATCAAGGGTAGCTGCACTATTTCTCTAGATGTGTCGACACCATTTCTCATAAATGTCGACACCACTTCTATGTGTCGACACAGACAGCTCCTTGTGTCGACACCATTTTACTTAGCCAATTTTATGAAACTATTCTAAGTTTAACATTCCTAATTCAATATTAAACTTATTGAATTTGGTTTCATCTAGGGGCTTATTAAACATATCAGCAATCTGATTATCTGTTTTAACATACTCTAGGGAAATGTCCTCTTTTTCTACATGTTCTCTAAGAAAATGGTATTTAATTTCTATGTGCTTAGTCCTACTGTGTGAGACAGGATTATTTGCAATAGAAATGACACTTGTATAATCACAAAATAAAGATGTTCTACTTACTTGAATACCATAGTCTTCTAGCTGGTGTTGAATCCATAAAAGTTGTGCACAGCAGCTTCCTGCAGCAATATATTCTGACTCAGCTATGGAGATGGCCACATTGGTCTGCTTCTTACTGCTCCAAGATACCAGTCTTCCACCTAGAAATTGACAGGTTCCTATAGTACTCTTCCTATATTCCTTGCAGCCTGCAAAATCTGCATCTGAATAACCTATCAGTACAAAATCTCCATTCCTAGGGTACCAAAGGCCTAGATAAGGTGTGCCCTTAAGATATCTCAAAATCCTTTTGACTGCAGTCAGATGAGATTCTTTAGGGCATGCTTGGTACCTAGCACAGACACATGTAACATACATGATATCTGGTCTACTAGCAGTCAAATACAGTAGGGAGTCAACTATCCCTCTATACAAAGTTTCATCTACAGGTTTCCCTGCATCATCTTTGCTTAGAGACATGCTTGACCCCATAGGAGTTTTCATGGTAGTGGATGATTCCATACCATACTTCTTTATCAACTCTATGGGGAACTTAGACTGGCATATGGACAGGCCATCTTCAGTCTGTCTTATTTGGAGACCTAAGAAGAACTTAAGTTCCCCCATACTGCTCATTTCAATTTTTCCTTGCATAAGTTTTGCAAAATTTCTGCAAAGACTACTTTCTATAGACCCAAATATTATGTCATCTACATATATTTGTGAATGATATGATACCTAAACACCTAGAGGGGGGGGGGGGTGAATAGGTGACCTAATCCTTTTTAAACTTTAATGGCAGCAGACAATTAATAACACAGATTTCTAACTATTCTATCACAGCAAACACACAGCATACACAGCAACAATCACAGCACAGCAGACACAGTGGTTTATAGTGGTTCCCCAAGATATGGGTACATCCACTTTCCCCCTTCGCTTATCTAGTAGTGTACTAGATTCGGCCAAACTCCTCCACTGTCTCAGAACCCAAATTGGTTCCTACACCTCAGGCCCAAAGCCTTACAACTCAGCTTTATCCCAAAGCCTACACTCAGCCACAAAGGCCTACACTCAGCCACCCAGGCCTACACTCAGCCAATCAAGGCCTACACTCAGAGATAACAATCTCCTACACTCAGGCCAAAGGCCCTACCCTCAGCCTTTATAATTATAGGCTTACAATTCACTCAGATCCAAAGGATCCTACAAGATAAAAATGATTATAGAAATAATAACTCAACAACTCTGAAACAAGAGAGGGGAGTTGAGAGTTTCTTGATGAGTTCTTGGAAGAACTCAGCTGGATTCAATCTGACTTAGCTTTCTTCAAATCTTCTTGAGTAGAACTGAATAAGATTGTCTCCTTCTGCAGTTGTTCCTTGACCTCTGTCACTTAGAATTCAGAATAGATCTGAACCCTTCTTCTCAGCCTAGTTCCAACGGCTGATTTCTTGGATGGAGCCCTCTCTCTCCAACTTCTTAGATCTACACTTGAACTGCAAGATCTTCTTGATTTGATACTTTGTGTACCACTTTAATAACTTGTTCTTCAACAATGTGATCCACTTTTTCTGTAAACTGTAGGTGCCTATTTATAGGCCTTCTTCATGGTAACCGGCTAGTCCGGTCCATAACTGACTTTTGATATCTCTGACAGGTGTTGTAGACCGGCTGGAACGGCAGCTGTCAAGTCATCCAGTCATTTCTTGAAAATCTCTAACTGTCTGAAAGTGTCGAGACTTTCTGTCTTTAAGTGTCGACACTTATAGTCCAAGTGTCGACACATGCTGTGTAAGTGTCGACACAAGTCTACAAGGTGTCGCCAAAACTCCTTGTATGTCTCGACACAGATTCTTCTTCAGGTGTCGACACTGAAATAGAGTGTCGACACAAGTACTTGATCTTCTATCTTTAGCTGTATTCTTCTAAGTGTCGACACATCACCTTTGTGTCGACACATCTTCTTGTGTTGAATTTGTTAAGTGTCGACACTACTTCTTGGTGTCGACACATAGTCTTCTATGTTGATTCTTGCTGAGTGTCGACACAGCTCCTTGTGTCGACACTTGATTCTTCTGTTGAGACTTCAGCTGAGTGTCGACACATTCCCTTAGTGTCGACACTTGTACTTAGAATATTTTGTTGATAATTCTGTTCTCTACTAAGTGTCGACACACCTCCTTGTGTCGACACTTTCTTCAAGTGTAGAGTCTTTAGCTGAGTGTCGACACATTGTTCTAGGTGTCGACACTTACTTCATGTGTTGACTCTTCTGTTGAGTGTCGACACTTTGTTTTTGGTGTCGACACTTTCTTCAAGTGCTGACTCTTCTTGTTGTGTCGACACATTGTTTTGGGTGTCGACACTTTAACTTAGTCTCTGCTGACTTTTGCTGAGTGTCGACACAGCTCCAAGTGTCGACACTTTCTGGTGTAGACACAGCTTCACTGGGTGTCGACACAGCTCCTTGTGTCGACACTTTCTGTCTGCACTTTTCTTCACTGAGTGTCGACACAGCTCCAAGTGTCGACACTTTTTGTCTGGTGTCGACTCTGCATCCCAGGTGTCGACACAATGACTCCAAGTGTCGACACTGCTTGTCTGGGTGTCGACACAAGCTTTCTTGAGTGTCGACACTTTCCCTCTGGGTGTCGACACATGGACTTAGAAACTTTTTGCTTCAGTCCAGTGATTACTTAACCTGCACAAGTAAACTCAACATACATCAAATACATTATGATGTATATCATTGAGTTGGGTGAGGCTTCCTCAAATCAGGTACATTTAACCAATGTACCCAACAATCTCCCCCTATTTGGAGAAGTCATAACCCTTAGTCAATGATATACACCATTCATAATTAAAAATTACAAAATGATGTAAAGCAGGATAAAGTACAGCAGGGTAAACATAACATGTATACATATACATCATTTCAGAACAAATAAGAAATAGACATATACACATTCACAGAACAAACATGAAATATATTGATCATATATTGTTCTAACATTTGTCTTATACATTTACAGTAGTTTACAAAAATGTTTTACATTCAAAAGATTATAAAATAATCTTCAAGTAAATTCTTAATCTATTTCTGGTCAGGTTCCTTGATAACTATTCCCTTGCCAGCTTGAACTTGAGCTTTGACAGGGGCATCAACAGTTTCAGCATCAGCAGGCTTCTTGCCTTTTAGATCTTTCTTTTTGAGCTCTTCAGCTTTGATCTTCTACCTCTCAAAATAGTGATATGGCTTAGGAAAGTACTTGCTAGGCTCCACTGCAGTAGGAGGTAGCTTTCCCATCTTTGCCTTCCTTCTGTATTGAACAATGGCTTCTTGTCTGATCTCATGTTTCCTCCATTCAGCTTCAGAAAACCACTTGTTCCTGTCATGAGTGTTATCCTTTGCAGCTTTCCAGGCAGTTAATATTATATTCCTAGAGGTAGGGCTCCACTGTTCAAAGTCTGGCCTTTGTTCTGCTTGTTCCCTAAACGTCTTCTTAGACAACCTTGTCTCTTCCTCTTTTTGCAATGCCTCTTGCATGGCTTCTGAAATAGGTTGAACCACTTTCTCCAGAATAACATTAGACTTCCCTTCAGTTGGGATATACATATGATGAATGTCAGCTTGCACCATTTCAAAATCTGGTGGAGGATAGATCACTTGAGCTACCTCTAGTTGCTCACCTCCAAGATATGCAGGTTGAATTCCAGATTCTGCCACATTGTCATCATCACAAAGTGGAGGATAGCCCAATGTAGCTCTGATGGAATTTGATATCCACTTTGCATGGTCAGAGCTAGCTTTGACTAAAACCCTCTCCCCCTTTATGACTTCTCTAGCCATATGATCTCTGACATCATCCTTTTGAAATCTTATTTGACTATCCAAGTATCTGATTCCCTCTTTAAAGAATGGTTTGAGCTTTTGAAGTTGTTCAGAGATGGCTTTCTGGGAGGCTTGGATTGCAGACTTAACAGCAGAAATTTCTTCTTGAAAGGCTTTGTCAAATTCAGCTTTAGCAGCAGTAGAAGTAGAGGGTTCAGCAGCCTTGTTCTTCAATTCAGTGACTATAGCATTATGTGAAGCAGTCAAGTTGTCATTCATTCTTAACTGATTTTCAAGAACATATCCTTACTTCAATGCTATATCATCTACCCGTGCTTTGATCTTCTCTTGGTGTGTGACCAAGTATACTACTGCATTTCCACCTTTGTGAAAACATTCAGTCATCTCCTTCTTGTTGAGATTCATTTCAAACCTGATGGATTTTATATCCTGGGCCAGATCAAATTGGAGTGATTTCTGCCCTTCATCTACATACTTTTCTATTTCCTGTCTTTGCTCATCTAACTTTATCTGTAGTGCAACCATTAAAGCACTATAATCAGCAGTTGGAGCTTGCTGAACTATAGGCTGTGGTGCAATTGATTGTAAAGCCTTTTTGTAACTTTGACTCCTTCTCTTGAAGACATAAAGCTTCTTTTTCTTTGCCCTAGCACTCTCCTCATCTTCAGAGGCAGAAGTGCTGGCTATGTCAACCCTGTCCTTAGGGCTTTGAGGCTTCTCAGGTTGTTACCTTATAGGCTCTTCCAGAACTGGCATTTGCTCCCCCTCAGCAGCAGCATGATCTTTTTCAGCAGCATCCTTGTCCATGTCAAAGTCTTGTTGGTCTAGATTTAGGAATAAATCCTCCATGGTGTATTCTGGTGGTGAAGAAGCTGGAGAAGTTCTTGGTTCTTCAACCACAGGATCAGGAATTACTGGAACAGCAGATGTGTCTTCTATAACAACATCTGGAGCTTGACTAGGCAGCTGAGTTTGCTGAGAAAAATCAGACAAATCAGCATCTTCTATAAGATATTCTAAAGTATTTAGGTCAGTGAGTACCTCTTGTATGATGGTGGTGGCTTGCTCACTGTCCAGTGTAGAGGGTTCTTCTACAACTGGAGGCTCCCCTGGCTTTGATCCTTGTGGATGGGGCTAGCTTGTGGGAGCTCCCCCTGGATCTCAGCAATCTCTTGAGGAGCAGGAGATTTCATTGCAGTCTCTTCCTCTTGGTCATCTGGAGTGAAAACAACTTGTTCTTCACTTTCAGAACTGCTGGAGGACTCTTGTGCCACTGGAGCAGTTTTTCTCTTTTTCTTTGGAGGAATCTCCTTCTCAGTAACTGTCTTCTCTGGAGTTGGCATTTCCTTGGACAACACCCTGTCCCATCTAGAAAAGATCCTTAGATCCATCTTCCTCATGCGGTTTATCTTGCTTCCTGCAGCAGTACTCATTACCTCTGGTATCACACCAGCTAGGTATAGACTAATGATTCTGCCCAGATTAGGCTTCTTCAAGCTCTCCTTAATCTTCTCATAAACCACTATAGACCAGTCTGTTTTCAGAGTGAAGATTATCCTTGTCATGATTCTAAACATATAGGCAGACACTCTGTCATGCCCTCCAGGCTTGCTGAGTAAGACCTTACCAACAATCTCAGACAAGAATTTGCCTTGGCTGTTCATGCCTTTCCTGTTAAAGACAGAACCTATCTTCATCTTGGAATCCAGTCCACACCAGGTTAGAGCTTCCCTGGTCTTGGATGCAGTAACTTCTTCTTCATCTTGAGTTTTTGGTAGCTGGAGCACCTTCCTCAGATGTTTAGGGGATACCTTAACCTTAGTTCCATGAACTCTGGATTTGATTCTGTATCCAGACTCATCTACTGCAGCTCCATTTAGGAATTCAAGAAACTCTTTCTTCCAAATCTTTGTAGGTTCAGAAACTAAGTATTCTAACCCTGAATCAGCAACTAGGGTTACTACCGCCTGGATTTCTTGATCTGCTTCTTCAAACGCGCCGCGCACCAGCTCATATCCTTCGTTAACGTTCTCCTCTAGCTTAGGCGCCATTAGGGTTTGTAGAATTTGTCTTGTGAGAAGAGAGAGGTGTCGACACAGTAGTTTTGGTCTCGAAACTTTGAAAGCGTGTCGACAAACAAAGACAGAACCCTATATATACCTTTCTAATTTTGAAGATGAACAGGCGGGACAGCTAACTTAAAATGTGTCGACACTGGCAATAAGTGTCGACACTGACTTATAATGTCTCGACACATATGTGTCGACACAAGTTTAGTCAACAGATTTTATGTGTCGACACTTGGTTATGTGTCGACACAACATAACTCGACACAATGTCGAGACTTTACTTAGAAAATTCTGAGTAAAACATAAGTGTCGACACCACTTTGGATGTGTCGACACCTACTGGACATGTGTCGACACTAACATTCTGAAGTGTCGACACCACATTCCTAGATGTGTCGACACCTTTTTCCTGAAGTGTCGACACCACTATTCTGTGTCGATATAGACTTGTCTAAGTGTCGACACCTTTTTACTTAGTCATTTTCAAATCTGTAAACTTACTCTAAGTTTATCATTCCTAGTTCAATTTTGAATCTATTGAACTTAGCTTCTTCTAGTGGCTTAGTAAACATATCAGGTATTTGATTATCAGTTTTAACATATTCAAGTAAAATATCTTTTCTTTCTACATGCTCCCTAAGAAAATGATATTTAATTTCAATATGTTTAGTTCTACTATGAGATACATGGTTATTAGCTATTGAAATAGCACTAGTAGAATCACAGAAAAGTGGAGTTCTACTTACCTGAAATCTATAGTCCTCTAGCTGATGTTGAATCCACAGAAGTTGAGCACAGCAACTTCCTGCAGCCACATACTCTGACTCTGCTGTGGAGATAGCCACACTGGTTTGCTTTTTGCTACTCCATGAAATTAGTCTCCCACCTAGGAATTGACAGGTTCCAGTAGTGCTCTTTCTATCTTCTTTGCATCCTGCAAAGTCTGCATCTGAATAACCTGTTAGATCAAAATCTCCATTCCTAGGGTACCAGAGGCCTAGATAGGGAGTGCCCTTTAGATATCTCAATATTCTTTTGACTGCTGTCAAATGAGACTCTTTAGGGCAGGCTTGATACCTGGCACAAACACATGTAGCATACATGATGTCAGGTCTACTAGCAGTCAAGTATAATAGGGAGCCAACTATCCCTCTATACAAGGTTTCATCTACAAGTTTCCCTGCATCATCCTTGCTAAGAGACATACTTGACCCCATAGGAGTCTTCATGGTGCTGGATGAATCCATACCATACTTCCTTATGAGTTCTAGGGTGAACTTGGACTGACATATGGATAAACCATTTTCAGTCTGTTTAACTTGGAGACCCAAGAAAAACTTCAGCTCTCCCATACTACTCATCTCAAACTGACCTTGCATCAGTTTTGCAAATTTTTGCAAAGGCTGCTTTCAGTAGACCCAAATATAATGTCATCTACATATATTTGGACTAGTATAACTTTGCCTCTAGATTCCCTAAGGAATAGAGTCTTATCTATTTTCCCCCTTGAGAATTTGTTCTCAATGAGGAAACTAGATAGGGTTTCATACCAAGCCCTAGGGGCTTGTTTTAACCCATATAAAGCTTTCCTAAGTCTATAGACATGATGAGGTAGAGTTGGATCAACAAAACCTGAAGGCTGTTCCACATAGACTTCTTCTTTAAGATTACCATTTAGGAATGCTGACTTGACATCCATTTGGTAAACCTTGAATCCTTGATAGGTTGCATAGGCCAAGAACATTCTTATGGCTTCCAGTCTGGCTACTGGAGCAAAGGTTTGATCAAAGTCAATACCTTCTTCTTGCCTATATCCTTTAGCAACCAGTCTAGCCTTATTCTTAATGATGACCCCTTGTTCATCCATCTTATTCCTGTAGATCCACTTAGTTCCTATTACATTGTGGTCTTTAGGTTTAGGAACAAGTTCCCAGACCTTGCACCTCTTGAACTGATTAAGCTCTTCTTGCATTGCTTCAGTCCATTGTGGATCTTGTATTGCTTCTTCAAATTTCTTAGGTTCAACTTGAGACAGGAAACTGGAGTAGATTGCTGTATTCATGTATCTGCTCCTGGTTTGTACTCCTTGTCTTGGATCTCCAATAATCTGCTCTACTGGATGATCTCTTAGATGCCTGTTGGCTGGAGGCATCCTAACTTCTGGTTGAACCTCTTCAGCATCTCCATCATGCTGTACTCCTTGTATTTCTTCAGCAATTGGCACATGTAGTTCTCTCCCTGGACAACAGCTACTGTCTTCTACTTGCTGTCTTGCAGCAGGTACTTCTTCTATAGTTAGCTTGTCCATTTTCTTTGTTAAACTTGTGGGGTTGCATACACTACTAGACAACTCATTGTTAATAAGTTTAGTCTCATCAAAAACTACATGCACAGATTCTTCTACAACTTGTGTATTCAAGTTGTAGACTCTATAAGCCTTACTATTATTGCTGTACCCAACAAAAATTCCCTCTTGGGACTTGGCAGCAAACTTAGTTAAGTAAGACTTCCCATTGTTAAGTATGAAGCATTTGCAACTAAAGATCCTGAAGTAGGATAGGTTTGGTTTCCTGCCTTTCACAACTTCATAGGGGGTTTTGTTTAGCCCTTTAGTGATGGTAGCCCTATTTATAACATGGCATGCAGTGTTAACTGCTTCAGCCCAGAAATACTCTGGCAGTGATGTATCACTTAATAGGGTCCTACCAGCCTCTATCAAGGTCCTATTTTTCCTCTCAGCAATGCCATTTTGCTGAGGTGTTCTAGGTGAAGAGAATTCTTGAAATATCCCAAAGTCTTCACATAGTTTTGTCATGCTATCAGACTGAAATTCAGTACCATGGTCACTTCTAATTTTGACCACTGTACTATTTAGTTCATTCTGAATTTGCTTGACAAAGCTATAGAAAACACTAGGAGTTTCAGATTTCTGTCTTAAGAAGAACACCCAGGAAAACCTTGAGTAGTCATCTACAACTACAAAGGTATAGACCTTCCTACCTAAGCTGTGAACTGGCATTGGACCAAAGAGATCCATATGCAAGAGGTACAAACACCTCACAGCATCTTTGTTTTCTATGCTTCTAAAGGTGGATTTAGTCTGCTTGCCCTTTTGACAAGCTGAGCAAATACCATCTTTGACACACTTAACTTGAGGACCATTCCTCACTAACTCTTTGCTAAAGAGTTTGCTAATAGTCTTGTAGTTAAGATGGGCAAGCCTCTTGTGCCATTTGACACAATGAGAGACTGTCTCATCAGCTACAAGACAAACTGGAGAACCATTGTTCTCAATCATAATGTCTAGGCAGTAGACATTCCTTTTCCTATAACCTGTCAAAATGATCTCTTGATCACTTGACCTCTTGATATGACAACCATTTTTAACAAATGAGATGTCATACCCTACATCACTTAGTTGACTTATACTTATTAGGTTGTGTTTCAACCCTTTAACATAAGCCACTTGAATAATGGTAACTAAGTTGCTAGAAATGTTACCAAACCCTTTGATGATTCCTTTTTCAGAACCACCAAGGGTGACTTTTGGACCATCTTTTATTGTAATATAGTCCTTTAGTAATCCTCTTGTTCCAGTCATATGTCTGGAACATCCACTGTCCAAGTACCATGTTGGGGTATGGCCACTTGGACTCACCTGCAAAACAGATTAATGAACCTTAGAACCCAAAGAATTCTTGGGTCCTTGGTACTTGTTAGTCTGCAATCTGACAAAGCTACCCACTGGCTTTCCAACAGGTAGTTTGGTACTCACTTTGGCACTAGCATTGTGCCAACAGTCCACTGCAAAATGGCCAACTTTGCCACAGCACCAACATTCAAACTTATTGTACCTTTGCTTAGGTACTGCCTTGGCTGTCTTGTCTACAGCAGGCTTGTTGAATGTTGGGGCTTTGCCCTTGGACTTAGACTTGGACTGCTCAGTCCCTGCAGGTCTAATAAAGCCCAGTCCAGCCTTGCCTTTATGATGAACAAATTCATCAATTAAAGGTAGCACTGACTTAGGTTTAGAAAAACTAGCAACAAGATCTCTCTCTTTCTGAAGATTTATCTCCAGACTCTTGATTTGATCATTCTTAAAGGTGATAGTGCCCATCTGAATCACTGTTATGTGTTTCAACCTGGCTATTTCATTAAGCTTTTGATCAAATTGCTTCTCAGAATCTGTTGCAGCAGCTTTAAGATCAGCAATTTCCTTTGCCTGACTTTTGGCAAGGGACTTGCTTTTCTTGTAAGCTTGCAACAGCACTTTATATTCATCTATAAGCTGATGAATATCATCCTCAGACTCAGATACATTCTCATCACTTGATGAAGAAGAATCTGAATCTGAACTAGAACAAGAAACTGAACTTGAACTTGAACCTTGTACCTTACTAGGTCCTGGCTGCTCCAGGATTTTGGCACTCTCTGTCAAAGCCATTAGCCCTTGGCAATGACTGTCTTCTTGTTCATAAATAGACTCCATGATCTGCATGAATTCTTCTTCTTCTTCTTCAGCAAACAGCCCTATGTAGGCTTCAGCCTCAGACTCAGTTTCTGAAGAAGAGATATCTGATAGAGTCTTCTCCTTCTTGGCAACAAAAGACTTTTCTTTCTTTCCTTTGAAATAAGTCTTTTTCCTGTCACTAGATTCTTTCCTCTTTTCAAGACAGTCTGCAATAACATGGCCCTGTCTATTGCAGCAATAGCACACTATCTTTGAACCAGTTGCCTTGCTTGACTTTGTCCTCTTTCTGTCTTTCTTTGAAGGCTTTTTCTCCTGATAAAAGACTTCCTTTCCCTTTGAAATAGAAGGTATTGACCTCCACTATTTCTTCTTCAAGAATTTCTGAAAGTGTCTAGTGAAGGCAGCAAAGTCTTCATCACTTTCACTGCTCTCAGTCTTTGTGCTGACTGACTCATCTGATTCTGATTCAACTACCTGTGGAGGTGGAGTTGATGACTTATTCCTACACTTTCTGGGGACATCTGGCTTGAAAGCAACTGTTCTCTCCTTGTGCTCAGTTCTTGTTGATTTCTCCTCCTCTTTCCTCACTGTCAACTGCATCTCATAAGACAATAACTTGCCAAATAGTGTAGGAGGAGGAATTTCCCCCAACTTAGCCATTTCTCTTATGGCACAGATCTTGGTGTCCCAATCTTTGGTTAGGGACCTTAAGAACTTGTCATTTAGTTCATAGTTACTGAACTCTCTTCCATAAGACATGAGTTCATTCACTATTCTGTAGAACTTCTTATAGCACTCAGTTATGCTATCACCTTTTCCTTGTCAAAAACTCTCATACTCCTGATTTAGCAAGGATTTTCTATCTTGTCTAACTTCTTCAGATCCTTCCATATACACTATAAGAGTGTCCCACATATCTTTGGCTGTCTTACAGTGTATAAGATTCTGAAATGTTGCATCATCTATGACACTCACTATTATGTTTTGTGCCCTCTTGTCCATGGTGGCTAGGACAATCTCATCCTTAGTCATTTCAGAGAAATCCTTTGGAGTTCTCTGATTTGCATCTAGAACAGATATCTTCATGGGCACATAAGGCCCTTCCTTTACTGTGATGTAGATTCTAGGGTCTGAGGCCTCCATAAACAGCCTTACCCTTTCCTTCCAGATCCCAAAGATTTCCTTTCTGCATATGGGCAATTTCATGGAACCCAATTCCTTGTGATTTTCAGAGGACCCATGTTTCTTGATTTTCTTGAATTTCTTGAATCTGTATTTTGCCTTACACTGAATCTGCCAAATAGGATCTCCTCAGACTGTTAGTCCTTTTTGAGGAACCTCGCTTTGATACCACTTGAAAGATATGGTACCTAAACACCTAGAGGGGGGGGGGGGTAAATAGGTGACCTAATCCTTTTTAAACTTTAATGGTAGCAGACAGTTAATAACACAGATTTCTAACTATTCTATCACAGCAAACACACAGCATACACAGCAACAATCACAGCACAGCAGACACAGTGGTTTATAGTGGTTCCCCAAGATATGGGTACATCCACTTTCCCCCTTCGCCTATCTAGTAGTGTACTAGATTCGGCCAAACTCCTCCACTGTCTCAGAACCCAAATTGGTTCCTACACCTCAGGCCCAAAGCCTTACAACTCAGCTTTATCCCAAAGCCTACACTCAGCCACAAAGGCCTACACTCAGCCACCCAGGCCTACACTCAGCCAATCAAGACCTACACTCAGAGATAACAATCTCCTACACTCAGGCCAAAGGCCCTACCCTCAGCCTTTATAATTATAGGCTTACAATTCACTCAGATCCAAAGGATCCTACAAGATAAAAATGATTATAGAAATAATAACTCAACAACTCTGAAACAAGAGAGGGGAGTTGAGAGTTTCTTGATGAGTTCTTGGAAGAACTCAGCTGGATTCAATCTGACTTAGCTTTCTTCAAAGCTTCTTGAGTAGAACTGAATAAGATTGTCTCCTTCTGCAGTTGTTCCTTGACCTCTGCCACTTAGAATTCAGAATAGATCTGAACCCTTCTTCTCAGCCTAGTTCCAACGGCTGATTTCTTGGATGGAGCCCTCTCTCTCCAACTTCTTAGATCTGCACTTGAACTGCAAGATCTTCTTGATTTGATACTCTGTGTACCACTTTAATAACTTGTTCTTCAACAATGTGATCCACTTTTTCTGTAAACTGTAGGTGCTTATTTATAGGCCTTCTTCATGGTAACCGGCTGGTCCGGTCCATAACTGACTTCTGATATCTCTGACAGGTGCTGTAGACCGGCTGGAACGGCAGCTGTCAAGTCATCCAGTCATTTCCTGAAAATCTCTAACTGTCTGAAAGTGTCGAGACTTTCTGTCTTTAAGTGTCGACACTTATAGTCCAAGTGTCGACACATGCTGTGTAAGTGTCGACACAAGTCTATAAGGTGTCGACACAACTCCTTGTATGTCTCGACACAGATTCTTCTTCAGGTGTCGACACTGAAATAGAGTGTCGACACAAGTACTTGATCTTCTATCTTTAGCTGTATTCTTCTAAGTGTCGACACATCACCTTTGTGTCGACACATCTTCTTGTGTTGAATCTGTTAAGTGTCGACACTACTTCTTGGTGTCGACACATAGTCTTTTATGTTGATTCTTGCTGAGTGTCGACACAGCTCCTTGTGTCGACACTTGATTCTTCTGTTGAGACTTCAGCTGAGTGTCGACACATTCCCTTAGTGTCGACACTTGTACTTAGAATATTTTGTTGATAATTCTGTTCTCTACTAAGTGTCGACACAGCTCCTTGTGTCGACACTTTCTTCAAGTGTAGAGTCTTCAGCTGAGTGTCGACACATTGTTCTAGGTGTCGACACTTACTTCATGTGTTGACTCTTCTGTTGAGTGTCGACACTTTGTTTTTGGTGTCGACACTTTCTTCAAGTGCTGACTCTTCTTATTGTGTCGACACATTGTTTTGGGTGTCGACACTTTAACTTAGTCTCTGCTGACTTTTGCTGAGTGTCGACACAGCTCCAAGTGTCGACACTTTCTGGTGTAGACACAGATTCACTGGGTGTCGACACAGCTCCTTGTGTCGACACTTTCTGTCTGCACTTTTCTTCACTGAGTGTCGACACAGCTCCAAGTGTCGACACTTTCTGTCTGGTGTCGACTCTGCATCCCAGGTGTCGACACAATGACTCCAAGTGTCGACACTACTTGTCTAGGTGTCGACACAAGCTTTCTTGAGTGTCGACACTTTCCCTCTGGGTGTCGACACATGGACTTAGAAACTTTTTGCTTCAGTCCAGTGATTACTTAACCTGCACAAGTAAACTCAACATACATCAAATACATTATGATGTATATCATTGAGTTGGGTGAGGCTTCTTCAAATCAGGTACATTTAACCAATGTACCCAACAATTTGGACTAGGATAATCTTGCCTTTAGATTCCCTAAGGAATAGAGTTTTGTCTATTTTTCTCCTTGAGAATTTATTCTCAATGAGGAAACTAGACAGGGTTTCATACCAAGCCCTTGGGGCTTGTTTTAACCCATATAAAGCCTTCTTAACTCTATATACATAATCAGGTTTAAGAGGATCAACAAAACCTGAGGGCTGCTCTACATAGACTTCTTCCTTTAGATCTTCATTTAGGAAAGCTGACTTAACATCCATTTGGAATACCTTAAACCCTTGATATGTTGCATAAGCAAGGAACATTCTGATAGCCTCCAGTCTTGCTACTGGTGCAAAGGTTTGATCAAAATCAATACCTTCTTCCTGCCTATATCCCTTTGCAACAAGTCTAGCTTTATTCTTTATAATGATTCCATTCTTATCCAACTTGTTCCTAAAGATGCACTTAGTTCCAATGATGTTGTGGTCTTTTGGTTTAGGAACAAGCTTACAGACCTTGCACCTCCTGAACTGATTCAGCTCCTCTTGTATGACATCAATCCAATAAGGGTCTAGAACTGCTTCTTCAAACTTCTTTGGTTCCACTTGGGATAGGAAGCTGGAGTAAAGAACTGTACTCAGATTCCTGCTTCTTATCTGCACTCCTTGTCTGGGATCACCAATTATTTGATTGGCTGGATGATCCTTTAAGTGTCTATTTGCTGGAGGAAGTTTGTCGTCAGGTTGTACACCTCCAGCCTCTTCATTTAGCTGCACCTCTTGGTCTTCTTCTGCATCTAGAGAGTCCTGTACTCCCCCTGGACAGCAGCCACCATTTTCCACTTGCTGAGTTGCAGTAGAACCTTCTGTAATGGTAAGCTTGTCCATCCTCTCAGTTACACCTGTAGAGCTGCAAACACTACTTGGCAATTCACAGTTAATGAGTCTTGTTTCATCAAATACTACATGTACAGATTCTTCCACAACTTGAGTAATCAATTTGTAGATCATATAAGCCTTACTATTATTGCTGTACCCAACAAAGATCCCCTCTTGGGATTTGGCAGCAAACTTGGTTAGATAAGATTTGCCATTGTTAAGTATATAGCACTTGCAACCAAAGATCCTGAAATATGATAAATTTAGTTTTCTGCCCTTCACAATCTCATAGGGAGTCTTTTTGTGGCACTTGGTGATGGTAGCCCTATTGATTACATGACATGCAGTGTTAATTGCCTCAGCCCAGAAATATTCTGGGAGAGAAGTGTCACTCAATAGGGTTCTACCAGCCTCTATCAATGTTCTATTCTTCCTTCCAGCAATACCATTTTGCTGAGGTGTTCTTGGTGAAGAAAATTCCTGAAAAATCTCAAACTCTTCACACAGTTTTGTCATACTTTCAGACTGAAATTCAGTACCATGGTCACTTCTGATTTTGACCACTGTAATGTCCAACTCATTCTGAATTTGTTTAACAAAACTATATAAGATACTTGATGTTTCAGATTTTTGTCTTAGGAAGAACACCCAGGAATATCTAGAATAGTCATCTACTACCACAAATGTGTAGACCTTCCTTCCTAGACTGTGAACTGGCATAGGACCAAAAAGATCCATATGCAAGAGGTATAGACACCTCACAGAATCCTTGTTCTCAAGTCTATGAAAGGTGGATTTGGTCTGCTTGCCTTTTTGACAAGCTGAGCATATCACATCCTTTATACACTTAACTTGAGGACCATTCCTCACTAACTCTTTGCTAAAGAGTTGGTCAATTGTCTTATAGTTAAGATGAGCCAGCCTCTTGTGCCATTTAACACAATGTGAGACTTTCTCATCAGCCACAAGATAAATAGGAGAAACATTGTTCTCACACATAAAGTCAAGACAATAAACATTTCTCTTCCTATATCCTATCAAAATGATCTTTTGATCACTTGACCTTTTGATATGACAACCATTCTTGACAAATGAGATGTCATATACTAAATCACTCAGCTGACTTTTGCTAATGAGGTTGTGTTTCAAACCCTTCACATAGGCCACTTGAGTGATAGTAATTTAGTTACTAGAAATGTTACCAAAGCCTTTGATGATTCCTTTTTCTGAACCACCAAAGGTAACTTTAGGGCCATTCTTGATAGGTGTATAGTCCTTCAGCAACCCCTAGTTCCAGTCATGTGCCTGGAACATCCACTGTCCAAGTACCATATAGGGGCATGGCCACTTGGACTCACCTGCAAAACAAATTACTTAACCTTAGAACCCAAATAACTCTTGGGTCCTTGGTGCAGGTTAGTCTGACCTTTAACAAAACTACCTGTAGCTCTTCTAGCAGGCAGTTTGCTACTCTCTTTGACACTAGAATTGTGCCAATAATCTAAGGCAAAGTGGCATATCTTGCCACAACACCAACACTCAAACATGTTGTACCTTTGTTTAGGTACTACCCTGGCTGAAGTATCTACAACAGGCTTTATGTTTTGTGCTGGGGTTTTGCCTTTAGATTTGGACCTAGCAGTCCAGGCAGGTTTTTTAAATCTTAATCCAGTCTTACCCATTTGAGGTACAAACTCATCTATTAAGGATAAAACAGATTTAGGTTTAGAAAAACTTGTTACTATCTCTCTCTCTTTCTAAAGTCTAACCTCCAGATTTGTAATCTGATCATTCTTGAATGTGATTGTGCCCATTTGAATAACAATTATATTCTTCAATCTGGTAATCTCATTCAGTTTTTGATCTAACAATTTCTCTGAATCTACTGCAGCCAACTTAAGACTAGCAATCTCCTTTGCCTGAATTTTGGTCAAGGTTTTGCTTTTCTTCAAGGCCTGCAACAAGACTCTATATTCATCAATTAATTGACGAATATCTCATTCAGATTCAGACCCACCCACATCACTTGATGCAGATGTATCTGATTCTGACTCAGTACTATAAATTGAACTAGAACAACTTTGTACCTTACTTGGTTCAGGCTGATCCTGGTTCTTGTCTCCTTCAGATAAAGCCATCAGTCCCTTTCACTGATGGTCCTCATGCTCATAAATTGAGTTCATTAGCTTCATGAACTCATCTTCTTCCTCTTCAGTAAATAATCCAATATAGGCTTCAGCTTCTGATTCTGTTTCTGAAGATGACTGATCTGTCAAACTCTTGTCTTTCTTAGCAACAAAGGACTTTTCCTTTTTGCTCTTAACTTAAATCTTCTTTTTGTCAGCTGACTCCTTCCACTTTTCAGGACAGTCAACCACTACATGTCCCTGTCTATTGCAGCAATAGCACACAATCTTTGAGCATGTAGCTTTGCTTGGCTTGGACCTTCTTTTGTCATTCCTGGATGACTTTCTCTTCTAATAGTAGTCATATTTTGGCTGAGAAGTGGAAGGCTTAGACCTCCACTGCTTCTTCTTCAGAAATTTTTGAAAATGCCTAGTAAAAGCAGCAAAGTCTTCATCACTTTCACTGCTATCTGAATTCTTGCTATCTGAATTATCTGTGACAGCCTCAGCAATTAATTGAGGTGGAGATGGAGACTTGCTTCTATACTTCTTAGTGGCTTCAGTCTTGAAGGCCACAGTCTTTTCCTTGTGCTCCACTCTAGTATTCTTCTCTTCCTCCTTTCTAGCCATTAACTGCATCTCATAAGATAGCAGTTTTCCAAACAAAGTTGGAGGAGGTATGTCAGCTAGTTTGGCCACTTCCCTAATGGCACAAATCTTGGTGTCCCAGTCCTTAGTCATGAATCTTAAGAACTTGTCATTCAACTCATAGTTACTGAATTCTCTTCCATAGGACATCAACTCATTAACTATCCTATAGAACTTCTTGCAACATTCTGTAATGCTATCAGACTTTCCTTGTCTGAAGCTTTCATATTCCTGATTTAACAAAGACTTACTCTCTTGTCTTACTTCTTCTAATCCCTCCATATAATCTATTAATTTGTCCTCACATTTCTTTAGAGGTTTTACAATGAATTAAGTTCTTAAATGTTGCATCATCAATGACACTAACAATTATATTCTGGGCTCTCTTGTCCATAGTGGCCAGAATGATTTCATTTTTAGTCATTTCAGAAAAGTCCTTGGGAGTTCTCTGATTTGCATCCAGAATGGATATCTTCATTGACACATATGGGCCTTCTTTAACTATAATATATATCCTTGGGTCAGAAGCTTCCATAAAGAGTCTAACCCTCTCTTTCCATATGCCAAATATCTCTTTTCTACATATTGGACAATTTCATGGACCCCAGCTCTTTGTGATTCTCACTAGAACCCATTTTCTTGATTCTTGTTTGTTCTGAAACTGCCTACAAGATCTTACTCAGACTGTTAAGTCCCTTATTGAGTAACCTCGCTTTGATACCACTTGAAAGAAATAGTGCTTAACCACCTAGAGGGGGGGTGAATAGGTGTACTTTTTATTTTTTACTTTAAAGGCAGACAAACTATTTTGTACTTTAAGCAACAAATGTAAATTCTACAGCTATCACATACAGCAACCACAGAAACAAACATTCACAGAGTGCACACAGTGTTTATAGTGGTTCCCCAAGGTCTGGGTACATCCACTTTCCCCCTTCGCCTATCTAGTAGTGTACTAGATTCGGCCTAACTTCTGCACTTCTCCTCAGATCCTCAGATCTTACAGCTCAGAACCCCAAACAGGTTCCTACAACTCAGAGTGTCCCCACTCCTACAACTCAGGCACAAAGCCCTACCACCCAGTCTTCAACAAGACCTACACTCAGGCTAAACAGCCCTACCTCAGCCTTCAACAAGGCCTACACTCAGGCTCAAAGGCCCTACCCCAGCCTTTATAAATTTAGGCTTACAACTCAGATCCCTTAGGATCCTACAAAAAGATAATAAAAAGTTTTTAGATCACTACTCAGTTTGAGAGAATGAAGAGGGTAATCTTCTTGATCAGTTCTTGATAGCACTGATTCTTGAGATCAACTTTGACTTTGCTTTCTTTAAGGCTTCTTGAGTCTGAACTCAGTAAAGATGATCTTCTTGAAGTAGACCGACTGGCAACTTCCTTCTTAGGATGGAGAATTAAATCTGGATCCTACTTTGCAGTCTGGTTCAGAACCTGCTTCTTAAGAGATTTGATTAACAAGTCTCTTTCTTGACTTCAATTACTGGAGTTCTCTCTCTCCAAGTAAATCTGAAGTTTCTTCAAAATACTGATTTACAGTTTTTTTCTGGATCTGTCTTGATCTTCTTAAATTTTAGTCTTCTGATTGATTGATGATTCAATTCTTAATTGTGATCAATCCCCCTGTTGAAGGAGAAAGGCCTTTATATAGTCTTCCTTCAAGGTAACCGGCTGATCCGGTTTCTAACGAACTTCTGACAGCTCTGACAGTTGCAGTAGATCGGTTGAAATGGCAGCTATCAAGTCATCCAGTCACTTCTTAAAAATACTGTCTCTGTCTGAAAGTTTCGAGACTGTTCTTCATTATGTGTCGACACAAATAGACTAAGTGTCGACACAAGTGAACTAAGTGTCGACATTAGCCTTGATGGTGTCGACACAACTCCTTGTGTTGTTGTAACAGCTTCTCGACACTGCTTCTTCAGAATGTGTCGACACTGATTATGTGTGTCGACATAAGCCTTCTGTTGAATGTGTCGACACTGATTCTGTGTGTCGACACAAGTACTTCTTCTTTAACACTTAGTTGAATTCTGCTGTGTGTCGACACATCTCCTTTGTGTCGACACATGCCTTCTTGTGTTGAAACTTGCTGAGTGTCGACACATCTCCTTTGTGTCGACACAAGTACTTCTTTTACTTTAACTTTGGTGAAGCTTTGTTGTGTGTCGACACAAGTCCTGTGTGTCGACACAGTTGATGTTGACTAAGCTTGTCTGGGTGTCGACACTGCCTCTAAGTGTCGACATGATATATGTTGAGTATTCTTCATAGTGTGTCGACACAGCCTGTATGTGTCGACACTTTTCTTCTGGTGTCGACTCTGCTCTTCCTGGTGTCGACACAAATACTCCAAGTGTCGACATAGCTTCTCTAGGTGTCGACACAAGCCTTCATAAGTGTCGGCACTACATCTCTAGGTGTCGACACATGGACCTAGAAATTTTCTGCATTTCCTGCAATCACTTAACCTGCACATATAAACTCAAAGCACATCAAATACACCTTGATCTATATCATTGAGTAGGGTGAGGCTTCTTCAAATCTGGTACACATTTTCCAATGTACCCAATACCTACCATCTAGGTGAGAGCCTGACAGCGGGATCTGCTCAGGCCCAAGGATGACACCGAGTGACTTCCAGCCCTGCCAGCTAAGTGAGAGCCTGACAGCGGGATCTGCTCGGGGTCCACTACTAACACCATCGAGTGACTTCCAGCCCTGCCAGCTAGGTGAGAGCCTGACAGCGGGATCTGCTCGAGGCCCAAGGATGACACCGAGTGACTTCTAGCCCTGCCAGCTAGGTGAGATCCTGACAGCGGGATCTGCTCGGGGTCCACTACTAACACCATCGAGTGACTTCCAGCCCTGCCAGCTAGGTGAGAGCCTGACAGCGGGATCTGCTCGAGGCCCAAGGATGACACCGAGTGACTTCCAGCCCTGCCAGCTAGGTGAGAGCCTGACAGTGGGATCTGCTCGGGGTCCACTACTAGCACCATGGAGTGACTTCCAGCCCTGCCAGCTAGGTGAGAGCCTGACAACGGGATCTGCTCGAGGCCCAAGGATGACACCGAGTGACTTCCAGCCCTGCCAGCTAGGTGAGAGCCAGACATCGGGATCTGCTTGAGGTCCACTACTAATACCATCGAGTGACTTCCAGCCCTGCCAGCTAGGTGAGAGCCTGACAGCGGGATCTGCTCGAGGCCCAAGGATGACATTGAGTGACTTCTAGCCCTGCCAGCTAGGTGAGAGCCTGACAGCGGGATCAGCTCGGGGTCCACTACTAACACCATCGAGTGACTTCCAGCCCAGCCAGCTAGGTTAGAGCCTGACAGCGGGATCTGCTTGAGGCCCAAGGATGACACAGAGTGACTTCCAACCCTGCCAGCTAGGTGAGAGCCTGACAGCAGGATCTGCTCCGGGTCCACTACTAACACCATCGAGTGACTTCCAGCCCTGCCAGATAGGTGAGAGCCTGACAGCAGGATCTGCTCGAGGCCCAAGGATGACACCGAGTGACTTCCAGCCCTGCCAGCTGGGTGAGAGCCTGACAGCGGGATCTGCTCGGGGTCCACTACTAACACCATCGAGTGACTTTCAGCCCTGCCGGCTAGGTGAGAGCCTGACAGCGGGATCTGATCGAGGCCCAAGGATGACACCGAGTGACTTCCAGCCCTGCCAGCTAGGTGAGAGCCTGACAGCGGGATCTACTCAGGGTCCAAATTCACTTCACTTCTTCATGCGAGCTCATTGCGATAGTATTGGCGTGTTTAAAGAACTCTTATTAAAAATCAGAGCATCACTTACATGTTTTAAGGAAAAAATCGTTTCAAGTCGTCACCACTCCAGGTGAGACTTAGGGCCTCGCCCTCCATATTTTGGAGTCGATACCCTCCTGACCTTAGTGCTTCCTTTACAATGAATGGTCCCTCCCAGTTAGGGTTGAGTTTCCCCATGGTTGCCGACCTTCCCTCTACATCCACTTTCTTTAGTACCAGGTCCCCTTCCGTAAACTGTTTGACTCTGACATGCTTGTCAAAGTACTTAGACATCCTCATCTTCACCTCTTCTTGTCGGACGGCAGAAAGGTCCTGCAATTCTTCCACCATGTCGAGGGAAAGCCGCAGCTCTTCCTCGTTCGCCTCCTGCCATTATTCCCTGCCTTCCTCGGTCGCAATGACTCGAGGTGTCTGAACTTCAAATTCCACTTGGAGCACTGCCTCGCACCCATGGGAGAACTTGAAGGGGGTCTCTCCTATAGCCGTGTTGTGGGTGGTTCTCAGGGCCCAGAGAACCGCTGAAAGCTGCTCCATCCAGCTCCATTTCAGATTTTCCACCTTCTTTTTCAGGAGGTTGACAATGATCTTGTTCGCTGCCTCTACCTGCCTATTTCTCCTGGGGTGATGGACCGAGGCAAACCTGAGGTCGATTCAAAGTTGCTCGCAAAAACTGGTGAACTCAGCGCTGGTGAACTGGGGCCCGTTGTCTGTGACAATGGCCTGGGGCAGCCCATGGCAGCAGATGATCTCCCCCCAAACAAAGTTTCTGATAACCTGAGAGGTCACCTTGGCCAGCGCCTTTACCTCCAACCACTTGGAGAAATAATCGATCATCACCAGTAGGAACCTCCTCTGCCCACTGGCCTGGGGGAACGATCCAACCAAATCCATTCCCCAAATGGCAAAGGGCCAGGGGGCTGTGATACTTTTGAGTCGCTGAGCCGGCTGTAGCTGGAGGGGAGCAAACAGCTGGCATTTATGGCACCTTCTTGCGAACTCCGTTGCATCACGGCCCAGGGTGGGACAGAAGTACCCCTGCCTGACAATCCTCCCTTCCAGGGTCCGACTCCCAGAGTGACTCCCACACTCTCCGGAGTGGACTTCCTCCAAGATTCTTTGTACCTCTCCCTCGGTCACGCAACGAGCCAACATTCCCAAGAGTGTCTTCCTGTACAGCTGCCCGTCCTGGAGGAGGTAGTACGCCGACTTATGCCTGCGCTTCTTCTTATCTGCCCCCTCCGGGTACTCTCCCGTAGAGAGGAAGGTTGTGACCGGGTCCATCCATGAAGGCCGATGATCTATCTCCATGAGCTCCCCCTCTTCGATGGAAGGGCAAAATAGGTCGGTGATGGTACCCCCCATCCGAGGACCATGCTTCGCTAGTCGATCGACCTGCTCGTTCTCCTATCGGGGCACGTGCTGGATGGAAAAAGTTTGGAACATGCCGATGACCCCCTTTACCTTGGCTAAGTATAACTACAGGGTAGGCTCTCTTGCCTCAAACTCCCCATTGATCTGGGAAGCTACCACCATGGAGTCGGTAAGGACCTCCATGTCCAACACCCCCAGCTCCCTGGCCAGGCGCAGCCCTGCTATCACGGCCTCATACTCGGCTTGATTGTTGGTGATGAGAAAGTGAACCGCCACCGTCTGCTCAATTCTAGTCCCCTGAGAGCTCTCCAAGATCACCACCGCTCCTAGGGAATGCCTCCCCGAGGCGCCATCCACCTTCACCTTCCAAGGAGTCAGACGAGTAAGCTCTTCCTCCGCCACCTCAATCACATAATCGGTCAAGAAGTGGGCCATTGCTTGAGCTTTGATCGAGAGGCGGGGAACAAAAGAAACGTCAAACTCACTCAACTCCACTGACCACTTGGCCAGCCTGCCAGAATGCTCCATCCCCTCGAAGATGTTGCGGAGAGGATGGTCAGTCACCACTCGGATTGAGTGTGCCTGGAAATAAGGTCGCAACCTTCGGGCTGAGATGATTAGGGCGAAAGCCAGCTTCTCCAAAATTGGATACCGGAGCTCGGCCTTCCTCAGGACCCGACTCACGTAGTAAATAGGGAGCTGCTTCTTCCCCTCTTCCCGAACTAGGACGGAGCTCAAGGCCTCTGCCCCGACCCCGAGATATAAAAACAGGTCATCCCCCTCCTTGGGCCCTTGGAGCAGCGGAGCCTGGGGCAACTGCATCTTGAGGGCCTGGAATGCCTCCTCGCACTCCTTGGTCCATTCAAACCTTTGACCGCCCCTTAGTGTTTTGAAGAAGGAGGATCACTTTTCTCTAGCCCGGGAGAGGAACCTACTCAGCCCTGCCAGTTTCCCTGTCAGGCGCTGCACCTCCTTGGTGTTCCGTGGCGACCCTAGCTCCATGATAGCAGGGGTGAGGAGATGCCCCAAGAACTTCCCCCTGCTAGCCCCGAAGACACATTTCAGGGGGTTCAATCGCGTCTTATACTTGCGCAGGGTAGCAAAGGTCTCCTCTAGGTCTTGGAGGTGGGAGTCCACATCTCGACTCGTGATCATGAGGTCATCCACATACACCTCCAGGTTCCTCCCCTTTTTCTCTTTGAAGACCCTATCCATCATCTTCTGGTAGGTCGCCCCTGCATTCTTTAGCCCGAAGGGCATCATCTTGTAACAGTAGCATCCGTCCCCCGTGATGAACAAGACATCCTTGATGTCCGGGGGGTGCATCTTGATTTGATGATAACCTAAAAAGGCATCTAGAAAACTCATTACAAAAAAACCAACGGCTGAGTCAACCAGCGCGTCAATCCGAGGTAAGGGATAACAGTCCTTAGGACAAGATTTATTAAGTAAAGAGAAATCGATACACATTCGCCACCGGCCGTCTCCCTTTTTGACCATGACCACATTGGAGACCCAGCCGGGGTATTGGATTTCGGACACGAAGCCGGCCTTGAGAAGCTTTTCCACCACCTCGCTGATGGGCTCTGACAGCTTGTCCGCGGTGGACCTCTTCCTTTGCTAGACGGGGCGTGTTCCCGAGTCCAGGTTGAGGCGGTGGCAGGCCACATCTGCGTCAACCCCCGGCATCTCCGCGGCGTTCCATGTGAAGATGTCCACATTCTTCTGGATGCACTCCAGCATCTTGCCTTGGTCTTCCGGGGTCAGCCCTCCGCTGACGCGGACCTTCTCCACCCTGCCTCCACGGGTGAGGACCTCCAACTCCACCACTTCCTCTGTAGCCTCCAACCTGGACTGCTCCCCCCATCCTTCAGCATCCCTCTCCTCCGGGACGGGGACCTCCACCCCCACCTCTTCCTCCATGACCATCACTTCGGCCATCTCCTCCTGATGTCTTCCTACCGCCTCCTCCTCAGCATAGTTCTCCACCTCCAGCTCCTCCCTGCCAGCTTCCCGCTCAGCCTCCTCCATCCTTCGCCCCATCTACTCGGCTCCCTCCTTCCAAGAGATGGAGTTCACAGCGGTGACGTAGCATTCCCGCGCCACCTTGGGGTCCCCCCTAAACCTGACCTGAATCCCCTCGGCATTGAACTTCAAGCACCGATGGAATGATGAGGGGACGTAGCGGAAGGCGCTGATAAGGGGCCTCCCGAAGATGGCGTTGTAGCTGCTGGGGGTATCCACGATGACGAACATGCAGTTCCTGGACTGCCCCCCCCCCCAAGGTGATATGGAGGGCGTCTCCTCCCTCCACTTCTTTCCTCTCTCCCGAAAACCCGAACAAGGGTCCATCCGAGGCCAGTACCCTCTTCACCTCCACCTTCATCGCATCAAATGCCTTCTTAAAGACGACGTTGACGGAGCTTCCGTTGTCAACGAGGATCCGAGAGACGGTAAAATTTTCGATGGCTATCTTGATGACCAGCGTATCACAGAATGGATCCTCGTGATCCGGCATGTCGATCCTAGAGAAGGTGATCCTCTCTTCTAGGGGTGGGGTTTGGGATGTGGAGGCAACGCTCCGACGATACATGGTGTGGAGGCTCGCCTTCCGGGAAGCCTCGACCCCCCCCCACCCACGTGGATCACTTTGATCCCTCCTCAGGTCCCAACGTCCACCCGGTGTTCGCAACGGTCCTCCTCTGCCCGAGGCAGGACCTCCTCGATCCTCACTTCCTGGCACCCCTGCTGCTGCTGCTGTTCCCTCTTATTTCAAGGAACTCCGAGCACGTGGCTGTGGCGTGCCCCTCCTCCTGATGAAAGTCGCAATAGGGCAACTCCACCCTAACTTCTCTCCTTCTCCTCCTTTCTACTCTCCTCCTCTCCCCCATGGTTATGGTCATAGCCTCTTCTTGATCGGGGAGTCGGGGCCTCTGGGCCTGCCTCCAGCTCGGGGGGTGGAATTGATCTTGCCCCCCTTGATGGCGATCCCTTCCTTGGTACCCTCTCTGTGACACCTACCCTTGCCACTCAGGCCTCCAGCCCAGCCGACGATCGGGCTCTTGATGACCCCACCTAGGCTGCTGCTGCCCCGGGAGCTGCCTCTACTCCCTCTGCCGGGGCTCTCCTCTCCTCTCTTCCTGTCCTCTTCCTCCTCTCGATTCCTTCTCTTCCTCCGTGGCCCACCTGGCCAGCTTCCGCGCAAACTCCGGGTTTGACGCCTCCCGTCAACGTCTCTCGCCGCCCTCTCCATCAGCTCCTCGTAGGAGAGAGGGGGAACTCTCTTCAGCTCCATCCTGAAGAATCCCTACTGCAGGCTCAGGGTAAAGGCCATCATCAAGCTATGGCCCGACATCTCTTGGACCTGGGTGACCTCCTCCTAGAACCGATCCACGTAGCTCCCCAACATCTTGTTCACTCCCTACTTGATGTGGAACTGGGACTCCGACTCCTTCTTCCTCCTCTTTGAGGTAGTGAACCTCAGCATGAACCCCCGGCGCAGGTCCTCGAAGTAGTAGATGGAGCTGGCCGGTAGCTGGTGGAACCACTCCCTTGCCTTCTCCTTGAGGGTGATAGCGAAGAGTCGACACTTGAACCCGTCTGACATCTACCAGATTGAAACTACATCCTCGAACCATTGAATGTGTTGGACCGGGTCTCCCTTCCCGGTGTAGTAGGACATCTCGGGCTCCCTAAACCCCTCTGGAACTGGAGCTGAAGAGACCAACTCGCTGAATGGGCTGCCTCCCCCTGCTGGGCGAGCTGGCGAGTCTCGCGAGCCTAGCTCGCCGAACCGGCCTCGGCCTGCCGAGCCAGGGAAGAGCTCGCGACCGGGGAACTCGCACCCCTGGCCCTCCTCGACCACTTCCTTCCCAGCTCGCCTGCCGGGGCCGTCTTTGCCCAGAGAGGGGGCGACAACAATCTGGGCTGCTGGAACTGAGCACTCGGCCCGCGTGCCGAGTGCGAACTTGACGAGGTTCATCACCTCATTCCTGAAATCCTCGAATATCCCCACCGTGGCGAGAGGTGGGGGGGGGGGAGGGGGGAGTCTGGCCTATCAGATCGCTGTCCTCCTATCATCGGGCTCGCTGAAGCTTTTCTGCACTGACCACGCTCCACGCTCACCGCACCAAAATGTTGAAACCGAAAAACGGTCTCCTGTGGAGTTCACCCTTGGGGAAGGGGTGATCGCACACCTACTTCACTCCTGCAAGAAAAACAACAAAAGAAAAAAGGGGAAATGACCCAAGGGCTCGGCGGGGAGGACCCACCACACACCCGGAAGATCTGAGAGCGCTTCCCCTCATTAGCCAAAGGCCGAGCTAAGGTACCCTCAGAAAGCACTTGAAAACTGGAGCAAGAGAGCACATGAAGCATGTCTTCTGGGGTACCCCTTGGGTCATATTTATAGTTTTAGGAATCTGAACTGCCAATAACCAAACTGAACTGACCTGAAGTTACCAAAATGCCCTCGGTTGGGTCTTCCAACAACCAAACTCCGCTATTTTGAAGGGCTATGGGCAGACCTGCGGGGGCAAAACAGTAAAAAGTACCTCATAGATCTGGGCGAGCTGGGGAGCCTGGCCACCTCGGCGGATCCTGCTCGCCTGCTGTTGCCGAGCTCCTTTGCGAGAGCGCAAGCTGGGATGGCGAGCTCGCCCATCTGTTGGTCACCATCAGTCGACCTTAGCTCGACGATTCTTGGACTAGCTCGGCGAATGCCGAGCTCGCGGTCGACGAATGCCGCTCTCCCGTTCGACGAATGCCGAGCTCGGGCTCGACTTCTCTACTGCCGAGCTCGCCCACTAGTTTCAGCCCGATCGGTCTGGTTCCTGACGACCTTATTCGCCGGACACGGGGTTGTACACACACGGCCTGGGATACGGGCGTGTCACAGGCCGTGTCCTTTGCTAGATGTGCCCAGGGCATTTGAGGCCTAGTGTACACGGGCATGACACGGGTGTGTCTTAGGGTACAGGCTTATGACACGGGCGTGTCACTGGTCGTGTCCTCATCGGGTTGAAGTTGGCTTTGTGCAGCCTGATGTACACGGCCACAGACACGGGTGTGTGTCTGAAGGTGTGTCAGGTGACACTGAAAGTGTTTAGTTGCCTACCTAAATCACCTAGAGGGGGGTGAATAGCTGAGATGTGCGTCTTTTGTGGAATAAAAATTAAAGAACTATGCACAGAACTTTCTACCAATCAATCACAGATGAAGCAAGATTTATAGCGGTTCCCCAACCTTGGGTACATCCACTTTCCCTCACCGATCTAGCAATAAACTAGACTCGGCTACTCCACTATCTCGGATTGAAAACCAATCCTACGCCTCGAAACAAAGTTCCTACAAACTCGATCCACAAAACAGATCTACACTCGGAAGGTAAAACTTCCTACAATCTCGGAGACAAAAGCTCCTACACTCGGAGAAAATTCTCCTACAAGAATGAAATAGAACGAATGTAAAAATTACAAACAGTGAATCCTTTTCAGATCTACAAACAATCAGCCTTGATCTTCCTCTTGTAGACTTTGCGGCTTTATCAGAGAGGTGAAGAAAATCTCGGCAAAGCAGATTTGGACTTTCTTGGCTTCACACGATCAGATAGAAGATGAGGAATTGAGCGACGATCTGGATCTGTAAACCTTCTTGATCTGAATCCTCTGAAATCGAAAACCCTAGCCGGATGAGAACGATGATGATCGGTTGCGGCGGCTTTCGCTTCTTGGAGAGAGAAAGAGATTCAGAGAACTTAGAAAATAATCGGCTGCAAAACTTTTGATTCTTAGGGTTTGTCAGTTTGACAAGACCTTATATAGGATCTGCGATATCAGTCATAATTAGATCTTAATGAGGTACACGTGAACCAATCACATCAAAGTTCATTAAGATATCTGTCAATCTGGACTTAACGAAATTTCAGAAAATGTGAAGCTGATATACTCGAGTGAAGAAGCAACTACTCGAGTACTATATATAACTACTCGAGTGAACAGAAGATAACTACTCGAGTGAATACTTGGTGAAAATCTGGAAATAAAGAGCAGCTACTCGAGTACAAAGAGACATACTCGAGTGCTAAAATAGTTACATGAGAAGTGGAGTTGGACTACTCGAGTACAATAAATTTTACTCGAGCGAAAAGAAATTGACTACTCGAGAGGTAGAGGAACTACTCGAGTCAGGGACTTAGAATAATTTCTGGAATAGAATCCTGTGCTACTCGAGTAGTGAAACTGAACTACTCGAGTGATTAAGAACTACTCGAGTATGTGGAAATAGCTACTAGAGTAATTGACTTAGAAAAAATTCCGAGGGAAGAAAACATAGTTACTCGAGTATAAAATATAGACTACTCGAGTAGTAGATGAACTACTCGAGTACATGACTTGGATTACTCGGGTGAGGAGAAATTATGCGTGACCCAGATTTCTGTAACTCGACATAAAGGGTTCAAACTACTCGAGTACTTATATGACTACTCGAGTAATTTACTTAGAAAATATCTGGAGAAGAAATCCTGTAAACTCGAGAATGAGACGGAATCTACTCGAGTATTTAACTTAGCTACTCGAGAGCTATTTCTTGACTACTCGAGTTCTAACTTCCTTACTCGAGTATAACGATTATTACTCAAGTATAAACTAAGCAATTCACTCGAGTAGGTATACATTTACTCGAGTAAAATACTTAGTAAATTCTCTTAATAGAAATCTCTTCTTCTTTGGTGAAACCAGCATCAAATCTTTTCCAATTAGTCCTAGTGCTTGAATATGAAGTGTACCCCAATAGAGAGGCTACACATGAGTCAACACCTTAGATCACATAATGAGGGATTATATTGTATGGTCCTGTGTTTAGTGACCTATTATAGACTGACATTGGTTTGCACTTGGCATTAGAATCTTGCAAACACATAACTCAACCAAAGCATCAAATACAACTTAATTCATTTTATTTCAAGGGTGACTTCATCAAATCTGGGTTAATGTGGATACAATACCCAACAATCTCCCACTATTTATAGAAGTCAGAACCCTTTACACTAAGGTGAATTATAGACATAAAAAGTGCTAAATAGATAAATCAGTGAAAGCAAGCATAAGACTATAAATTGGATTATATGACCAAAAGATAGAATTATATAAATGTGATTTTCCAAAGTATCATTTCTACAAAAATCATTTCCACATTCTCATATATCCTTGTAGCTTAGACTTGGTGGTGTTGCTTGTCTTGCTTCTCTTGCTGTCTCCTTTGATAGTTGTATGGCTTGGGGTAGTATTTAGGAGGTCTTGGAGGAGTAGCAGGGTTGTTCCAACCAAATTCTCTGTCATACAACCTCCTCTTAGTCATAGACTTCTCATATAATTCCCATTCTTGGGAGCTGTAATGAATATTCCTGCTTTCATGGAAATCCATAACAAGTTTGAGAGTATCCAAAATGAGGGACTTAGAAGTAGGGGACCAGATCTCTGCAAATTCTGGACCTTTTTCTCTTTTTTGAATCTGGAACTGGGATAGACCTGCTAGCAGAGGCACCATCACCATATTTTCTTTTCTTCTTAGAAGTCTAGATCTCAGGAGGAGCTTGGAGAAAGATATCTGCAGGGTCATCCTCCCAAAGTTGGGCATAAGAATCTGGAGGAGGGCCTTCTTGGCCTTCAGGTCTTGGAGAGAAGGTAGGTTGTTGAGGATGAGCAGGAGCAGTAGCATCTAGAGGGTTGAGATGATGAGGAATGATATTTGGATCAACAACAAACTCAGGAAGGATTTGATTATGCATCAAGATAGTAGTGTCATATGTATGGAATTTGACACTCTGAATTTGTCCTAAGACATCATCATGAATCTCTTTCATTTTGGCTTCCCACAACTCTTTCTTGAGTGCATCTGACTTTTCTAAATATTCTTTCACCAAACTCTCTCCCTTTTTGACTTCTACAGTCAGTGTTTTGATGGCATCATCTTTGAAGGTTCCAACCTCTTCACAGATCTTCATCTTAGTAACTTCAGCTCTCTTATCCAATTCAATCTGATTTCCTGCCAGTCACACCTTGTTCCATAACCTGACCAGTACTAGTAATAGTGTGATCTAGAGCCTTTTCACCAATTTGGAAGAGGTGCCTTAGCTGATCAGTATTGTGCTAAATTTCAGTAAATCCCCTACTCATTTCAGTCTCTAGAGTAGTGACTTTATCAGTAACAGCTTTAAGAGAAGCATCAAAGTAGGTTCTTTTCTCTTGAAGCATAAGCATAAACAGATTCATCAAATCATTGGAGGAAGCAGCAACAATAGGAGGAGCACTAGTAGAGGGAACTGGAGGAGGAGGAGCAACCCATGGGCTATTTCTAAAATAGAGACGGGGCTTGATGATATCACAAAAATCCGCATATTTTATAATATTTTAGGATGTTTTTCGTGACATTTTCATTTATTAGTACACATATGTTGTTTATTTATTTCATGTCTTATTTTATTATATTTTATGTAAATGATGCTTTTCACGGGGTTATTATTTGTGTAATTGTAGACTCTAAAAATAAGTTATAAAAGAGATAGATAAATGGTGAAGATTTCAGACGCAAAGGCAAGAAAGAAGACGACATGGCTAGGATGGATCGAGCTCAATGGTTCGAACACTCGCTTCGGGTGTTGATTGGAGTCAACACCATGGACTGCTGAAATAAATTCATTTTGGCAGTTTTGCTGAATTTATTTCAGCAGTTTCGCTGAATTTATTTCAGCAGTTTCGCTGAATTTATTTCAGCAGTTTCGCTGAATTTATTTCAGCAGTTTTGCTGCATTCATTTTGGCAGTTTCGCTGAATTTATTTCAGCAGTTTTGTTGTGTTCATTGCAGCCTCTTGGTGCTGAATTTATTGGCATTATTTTAGCAAATGGCGCTGAATTCAATTGGGGCTGCAGTTACAGGCTAAATTCATGGTGGAATTAACTGTGGCGTTACACATTTTTGCCGCTCAAACTTTTGAGTTGTTTTCAAATTCTTCTTCTATAAAATGAGGTGTCTTAGTGATCAAACGAGGGGGATTTTGGGAAAGTTGAAAGTGAGAGTTTGCTTGCATTTTATTTGTGAGTTTTTGAGAGACATTGTATGAGAGGAAGAATATTTGGAGGAAGTTCGTGTATGCGCCTCGCAAAGTTTTGTAAGTCTTTATTGTTCGATCAATAAAATTGTTTCTTTGTTTTTATTCTCTTATATGATAATCTCTCATATAATTTTTGTAAAACAAATCATGAGTGAGTAGTCTCATCTTGTTTTGGGTGCGATATGATTACTTATTTAATTATATGATTATTTTTATTACTCTTCGCTCAATCATACGACTTGTATCCGGAAATATTAATATGAATCTTGATATTTTGTGTTGCCAACTACGCATATTGCATTCCTCCGAAAGTTCGATGCTATATAGCGCGATTGCATGCAAAATATGCTTAGTGATTTAATCATATCTCCGGACTCAGTCGCGGCGCTCTATCGATTTTTATCACCTAAATTTTGTCTTGTATTGCTCGCATATATTACATGCTTAAGTGATTTTGATGTGATATGTGGAAAGGAATACGCAAAATAATTGGATAAATTATAAAAATAAAGGTTTTTTCTGTGAATCATAACTTATAATATCTTTTCAGGATGCGATGAATTATTACTCCGAAATCATATATTAAATATTTTAATTAAAATTGCACCCGAAACATATTTTTCAACATTTCTTTCTCAAATTAAGATCTCGTTTTGTTTAAGGACAAATCAATCCAACCTTTTATTTATAGTTCGCCTGGATTAAAGAAAAAAATAAACTTCTCCGTGGATCGACTCGTACTTGCATAGGTATTACAATTGTACACCGTGCACTTGCGGTTTTTTTTGTATTACTTGAAATTTTGCTGCACTGTATCAATTCCAATCTTAAATTGCTTAATATATTGTATTGTTATTTTAGTGCTTTGTAATTTTCTCACCAAGTTTTTGGCGCCGTTGCCGGGGAAGTTTTTATTTTTCTTTAGTACTTCGAATTATTAGATTAGAAAATAATTATCATAAAACGGTTAATTAATTTACATTTTTAAAAATTTTCTAACTAGTTGGTGTCTAGGAAAACGGTTAGGGGTGAGCCAGTATATTTCATCTTTATTCAGATCTTTAAGATTTTTTCTTAAAGATCAATTTAGTTTGAATCATCAATCTTCATCCTCATAGTGTATGCACATTTGGACTAGAGATTCGACAAAACGCTTACTAAGATCTGAATTTGAAATTTTAGTTATGGCTGAAGCGAATCCAAATGTTGCTCTACGTGATAGGTGTTATCCAATGAGAACATCACTACCTTCATGTATTAGATTACCTATATCTACTGCAAATAATTTTGAAATAAAACCTCACTATGTGAATATGCTACCAAAATTTCTAGGAGCCGATAACGAAGATGCGTATATCTTTATAAGTGAATTTGAAGAGGTCTGTTCTATGATGAAATTACAAAATTTAACTGAAGACGCACTTAAGCTTCGTTTCCTTCCCTTTGCGTTAAAGGATTACGCTAAGAAATGGTTGCATAGTTTACCCATAGATTCTATAAATACTTGGGATGAGTTTATTAAAGTATTTCTTAGAAAATTTTATCCTAATCATAAAACTGCAAAGATTAGGAATGAAATAAATCAATTTTCACAAATTCCTGGGGAAACATTTTGGAAGTATATAGATAGATTCAAAAATTTGTTAACATTATGCCCTCATCATGCTATAGAAAAATGGAGACTATGTCAAATTGTTTACGAAGGCTTAAACTTTACCACAAAAACTATGCTAGAATCTGTGTCAAGGAAATTTTATGGATAAAAGTGAAGATGAGGCTTGGGAATTTTTTGAAAATTTAGCAGAGAAAACTGGGCAATGGGAAGAGAACTCTTATGATAGGTCTAATAAATCGATTAATGAAAAATCAATGGCCTATAAAAATGGTATGCATGTTATTGACCCTACTACTGCGTGTGAGGCTAAGATTGACGCACTTGTCCGTAGATTGGATGAATTAGACCTTAAGAATAAACAAGTTAATCAAATTTTTGTATGTCCTAATTGTCAAGATCCTTCACACATAGGAGAAGAGTGCCCTTATTTAGGAAGTAATTTAAATTATGAACAAATGAATGCTACCTTTCAAAACCCCAAGAATGACCCATATTCTCAATATTATAATCCAGGCTGGAGAAATCATCCAAATTTTTCATGGAAACAAAATGGTAATTCAAACTTTCAATCACAAATTTATAATAATAACAATAATAATAACTCCAAACCATTAAATCAAAATTTTAAAGAACAACAGTTTCAAAATTTTAATAATCAACAATTTCAACCTCCTGGATTTAATCATAAAACTTCTGATTTAGAGAAAAGTGTAGAAGCTTTAGCGAAAACAACATCACAAACATCTGAAGCCCTTACTAAATTCATACAAACATCTAGTCAAATAATGAATACTAACTCACAAGCCATAGCTAGATTAGAACAACAAGTTGGGCAGATTGCATCTCAAATTAGCGAGAGAGAGAGAGAGAGGAACCTTTCCTAGCCAACCAATCACTAATCCAAGAGATCATAAGGCTTTAAATCATATAAAAGAGAGTCAAGTCAATGCTATAACAATTTTAAGATCTGGTAAAAAAGTGGATAATAAAGTAGAACAATGCAATGAGAAGCCTGAAACCACAATTGAAACAACTACAAATAATGAAATACCTCTTAAAGAATCAATTGAAATATCATCAAATGAAGATAAAATTCAAGAATTAAAAGCTCCTTATCCACAAAGATTAAAAGGTAATAAAAATTCTATGCAAATGGAAAAAATGTTAGAGGTTTTCAAGCAAGTAAAAATTAATATTCCTCTTCTTGATGCAATTCAACAAGTGCCAAATTATGCAAAATTTCTTAAGGATTTATGTACCAAGAAGAAACAAACTCACGTACCTAAGAAAGTATTTTTAGCCTCTAATATATCAAATGTATTAACAAGCACAATCCCAGTTAAATATAAGGACCCCGGATGTCCGACTATTTCGTGTAATATAGGTAATAAATTTATTAATAGAGCTTTACTAGACCTAGGAGCCGGCGTAAATTTGCTTCCATATTCTGTATATGAGCAACTTGATTTAGGAGAGTTAAAACCTACCAAGGTCACTCTTCAACTAGCAGACCGCTCTATTAAGATACCAAAGGGAGAAATAGAGGATGTACTAATTAAAATAGGAGAATTCATCTTTCCAGTAGACTTTATAGTACTAGAGACACAACCAGTTGCTAACACTCATTGTCAAATACCTGTTATTCTCGGACGACCATTTTTAGCTACATCTAATGCATTGATTAATTGTCATAATGGATTAATGAAATTATCTTTTGGAAACATGACAATTGATTTGAATATTTTTAATCTAAATGGGCAATCACATGATCAAACATTAGATGTAAATATGATTCAAGAATTAGAAGATGAAGATATAGGAGAATTGGATGAGGAAATATTTGATAAAAGTTTTGAAGAAATTTTTGAAGATGAGATTGCACTATTAAAAAAACTTAATACACAAGATTTAATGTATGCTCATAGAGACCCATTTCCGGAATGCTTGAGTGAAGAACTTAGGCCCCCTAGCCTCCCTTCCATGATCGAAGCACCTAAATTAGAACTTAAACCATTGCCCGATCATTTGATATATGCCTATTTAGGTGAAAAAGAGACACTTCCTATTATAATAGCAAAAGATTTAGACGAAGATGAAACTAAAAGATTAATTAAAATTCTAAAAACTAATAGGGAAGCCATTGGATGGACTATGGGAGACATAAAGGGGATTAATCCAACCATAGTACAACATAGAATTCATATGAATGAAAATGCAAAACCTAAACGCGATCCTCAAAGAAGACTAAATCCGACAATGAAAGAAGTGGTAAGACAAGAAATTATTAAATTGTTGGATAACGGAATAATATATCCCATCTCAGATAGTCCTTGGGTTAGCCCGATTCATATTGTACCTAAGAAATCCGGAATCACTGTAATCACAAATAATAATAATGAGCAAATCACAACTCGCACACAAACTGGATGGCGAGTTTGCATCGATTACAGAAAACTTAATGAGGCTACTAGGAAAGACCACTTCCCTCTACCCTTTATTGACCAAATGCTAGAGAGGTTAGCAGGACATAGATTTTATTGTTTTCTTGATGGTTACTCTGGATATAACCAAATCCCTATCTCACCGGAAGATCAAGAAAAGACAACTTTTACATGCCCATTTGGAACATTTGCTTATCGCCGCATGCCTTTTGGATTGTGCAATGCACCTGCCACCTTTCAAAGGTGCATGATGAGTATATTTTCCGATATGGTTGAGAGATTTTTGGAAATATTCATGGACGATTTTTCTATTTATGGAGATTCATTCTCCGACTGTTTAAATCATTTAGAGTTAGTATTAATAAGATGTAGAGAGAAAAATCTTGTGCTTAATTGGGAAAAATGTCATTTTATGGTGAAACGTGGAATTGTTTTAGGACATATAATTTCCAACCAAGGAATAGAGGTCGATAAGGCAAAAGTTGAGGTTATATCTGAACTTCCTCCTCCAAAATCTGTTAAAGAGATAAGAGCATTTTTAGGTCACGCGGGTTTTTATCGACGCTTTATAAAGGATTTTAGCAAGATAGCTAGACCTTTGACTAAACTCTTAGGTAAAGACGAGCACTTTAATTTTGATAATGATTGTTATAAAGCATTCCAATTTTTAAAAAAACAACTAACTTCTGCCCCTATAATTCAAGCACCAGATTGGAATAAACCATTTGAAATTATGTGTGATGCTTCTGACTATGCTATAGGTGCCATTCTAGGACAACATATAAATGAAAAACCACATGTTATCTATTATGCTAGTAGGACTCTTAATGATGCGCAACTAAATTATACTACTACTGAAAAAGAATTCCTAGCTGTGGTATTCGCCCTTGAAAAATTTAGATCATATCTAATAGGATCTCATATTATAATATATACTGATCATGCTGCAATTAAATATCTTTTATCAAAAAGAGATGCTAAAGCTAGGTTAATCCGTTGGATATTACTACTACAAGAATTTGATTTAGAAATACGAGATAAAAAAGGGTGTGAAAATGTAGTAGCTGATCATATTTCTAGATTAAAGAATGAGGAGTCCGATACAATACCGATTAATGAAAACTTTTCGGATGAACAAGTTTATGTGGCTTCTCAAACTCCTTGGTTTGCTGATATAGTAAATTATTTAGTCACAAAAGAGACACCATCATTTTGGACGAAACAAGACAAAGACAAATTTTTCTCACAAGTGAAATATTTTTATTGGGAAGAACCTTATTTATTTAAATATTGTCCCGATCAAATCATTAGACGGTGTGTTCCGGATGAGGAGTTTAGAAGCATATTATCCTTCTGCCATGATCAAGCTTGTGGGGGGCATTTTAGCGCTAAGAAAACTTCTTCAAAAGTCTTGCAATGCGGATTTTATTGGCCCACCTTATTTAAAGACGCATTTGAATATTGTAAAATGTGTAATAAATGTCAACACATGGGACGAATAACCAAAAGAAATGAAATGCCTCAGCAATCAATCTTAGTAGTAGAAATTTTTGATGTATGGGGAATTGATTTTATGGGTCCATTCCCATATTCATTTGGATATTATTATATTTTACTAGCGGTGGATTATGTGTCTAAGTGGGTTGAGGCAATACCATCTAAAACTAATGATAGCAAGGTTGTGATTAAATTTATTAAAGAAAATATTTTATCTAGATTTGGTACTCCAAGAGCTTTTATTAGTGATAATGGGACACATTTTTGTAATCGTTCATTTGAGACTTTAATGAAAAAGTATGGAATTACACATAAACTATCAACACCTTATCACCCACAAACTTGTGGTCAAGTGGAAGTGTCAAATAGACAAATAAAGCAAATTCTAGAAAAGACGATAAGTGCAAATCGAAAGGATTGGGCATTGAAGTTAGTTGATGCTTTATGGGCTTATCGGACGGCATTCAAAACAAATCTAGGTATGTCACCCTATCGGATTGTGTATGGAAAAGCTTGTCATTTGCCTGTCGAATTAGAACATCGTGCGATGTGGGCAATTAAAAAATTAAATTTTGACGAAAATAAGATTGGAGCCCAAAGAAAGTTACAATTAACAGAATTAGATGAACTAAGAAATGATGCATATGAAAACTCTAGAATATATAAAGATAAGACCAAACTATTTCATGATAAATTTATCTCTAGAAAAACATTTACTATAGGAGATAAAGTATTACTTTATAATTCTAGATTACATCTATTCTCTGGGAAATTAAAAACTAGATGGACCGGACCTTATCTAGTAAAAAATGTATTTGCAAATGGTGCTATTGAAATTAAGGATTTAAGTAAAGGTAATATCTTTACTGTTAATGGGCATAGACTCAAACATTTCTGGAATATGAGCATATTGAGGCGTTTGAGATCGTGAGTCTTCATGAGCCCTCATATCTTCACTAATTGTTTTTATTTTATTTTATTATGTACATATTAAAATTTCTTTTATTATGTTAAAAAAAAGAAGAAAAAAAAGAGAAGATTTCATTTTATCTTATGGTTTTAATGCTCGTGGACGATCACAAAAATAAGTGTGGAGGGGTAGATTCTCTTCATACTTCTTTAAAAAAAATTGTGTTTTCTAAATGATTAAAAAAAAGAGAGAATTATTGAATTCTGAAATTCTTGGGCAATAATGGTTTGATTTCATGACACTTGAGAAAATGTAAAGTTGATAATAATCATCAATAATCATGTATTAAGGGAGTATGTATCTCATGTATGTGGACTTATTTCTAGGTTGAAAGAGCTTCCATTAAATGATTTTAATTTAAATAATCAATTGGATATTATGATTTCTTTTACTTCTAGTAGGCTCATATTTAAATTCTTTTTATGAGTTGTGTAATCTTTATTAGTGTTTAAGACGAATATAATAAATCTTGTTGATTAATCCACTTAAGATTGATTAAGAGAATTTTTATATTGTATTCATAAAGATAATAACATGTCATTTGACTTTCTAATTACATTAGTTAGCTATCCCAGTTAAATAATTCTCTGGCTTTTTGTCCCCTTATAATTATTTCATATCTGTTGTTTTCAATATAATATGAGATCAAATAAAATTCAGAATTGATAAAGTCCTAGCACTACCATGGTCCCTGATAAGTCTTAATAAGCATTGTGGGCTATGGCACCTAGGTAATTAAAGATCTCTCCTAGCACTACTCTAGTCCCTGATAAGTCCTAATAGGCATTGTGGGCTATGGCACCTAGGAATTATTATTTTTGGAAAACTTATATAAATGTTATAAGAACTCTTTGGTTTACTCCTTCACTAGCTCTACCTCAGTGTCTGATAAGACCTAATGGGCATTGTATGTTGAGGCACCTAGGGAGTTATCTTATACTATTATTGGGGAACATCTGGCTTTTAGCTTTTTCTGGAATCATAGCTTAATTTATGTTTTCATGAAACTCAAGTGATAAAACAATCATCTTTATGACTTCAATATTTTTATTCTACGAGTTCAATATTAAGAGAATTTCTTAACTTGTCTTTACGAAAATTGTCTTTTGCACTAATTCAGATTATTTTTCTCAGAAATTGAGCTTATTTATAACCTCTAGATTATGAGATTGATTAAATATCAATTGAGCTAAAAAGACATCACTAATATTATAAAATTAGCTCTCTCACATAGAATTGTTGACATATTATATGAGATATATATGTAATTAATATGTGGTCAGAGGATGAGAAAATTTGACTTTATTTAGTGAAGTGTCTAGATCTATAGCCTTAAAAATGAAATTAATTGTCCATGTTGTTTATGAATTCCAAAGTTCTCTTATGAAATATTTAGATATTAACGTACTTGGAAACTGATGTTTGAATTTTGTGGGTGCAATTCTCTAAAAACTCTCACGAGACACAACTCGTCCCCTAGGGTACCCTAGGGGTTTAAAGGCTTCTTGCAAATGCTAAGTGTAATCATTTATTCTACGAAAAAATATTTATCTAGTTATTTTTGCTCGAGACGAGCAAAACGTTAAGTGTGGAGGGGTGATGATATCACAAAAATCCGCATATTTTATAATATTTTAGGATGTTTTTCGTGACATTTTCATTTATTAGTACACATATGTTGTTTATTTATTTCATGTCTTATTTTATTATATTTTATGTAAATGATGCTTTTCACGGGGTTATTATTTGTGTAATTGTAGACTCTAAAAATAAGTTCTAAAAGAGATAGATAAATGGTGAAGATTTCAGACGCAAAGGCAAGAAAGAAGACGACATGGCTAGGATGGATCGAGCTCAATGGTTCGAACACTCGCTTCGGGTGTTGATTGGAGTCAACACCATGGACTGCTGAAATAAATTCATTTTGGCAGTTTTGCTGAATTTATTTCAGCAGTTTCGCTGAATTTATTTCAGCAGTTTCGCTGAATTTATTTCAGCAGTTTCGCTGAATTTATTTCAGCAGTTTTGCTGCATTCATTTTGGCAGTTTCGCTGAATTTATTTCAGCAGTTTTGTTGTGTTCATTGCAGCCTCTTGGTGCTGAATTTATTGGCATTATTTTAGCAAATGGCGCTGAATTCAATTGGGGCTGCAGTTACAGGCTAAATTCATGGTGGAATTAACTGTGGCGTTACACATTTTTGCCGCTCAAACTTTTGAGTTGTTTTCAAATTCTTCTTCTATAAAATGAGGTGTCTTAGTGATCAAATGAGGGGGATTTTGGGAAAGTTGAAAGTGAGAGTTTGCTTGCATTTTATTTGTGAGTTTTTGAGAGACATTGTATGAGAGGAAGAATATTTGGAGGAAGTTTGTGTATGCGCCTCGCAAAGTTTTGTAAGTTTTTATTGTTCGATCAATAAAATTGTTTCTTTGTTTTTATTCTCTTATACGATAATCTCTCATATAATTTTTGTAAAACAAATCATGAGTGAGTAGTCTCATCTTGTTTTGGGTGCGATATGATTACTTATTTAATTATATGATTATTTTTATTACTCTTCGCTCAATCATACGACTTGTATCCGGAAATATTAATATGAATCTTGATATTTTGTGTTGCCAACTACGCATATTGCATTCCTCCGAAAGTTCGATGCTATATAGCGCGATTGCATGCAAAATATGCTTAGTGATTTAATCATATCTCCGGACTCAGTCGCGGCGCTCTATCGATTTTTATCACCTAAATTTTGTCTTGTATTGCTCGCATATATTACATGCTTAAGTGATTTTGATGTGATATGTGGAAAGGAATACGCAAAATAATTGGATAAATTATAAAAATAAAGGTTTTTTCTGTGAATCATAACTTATAATATCTTTTCAGGATGCGATGAATTATTACTCCGAAATCATATATTAAATATTTTAATTAAAATTGCACCCGAAACATATTTTTCAACATTTCTTTCTCAAATTAAGATCTCGTTTTGTTTAAGGACAAATCAATCCAACCTTTTATTTATAGTTCGCCTGGATTAAAGAAAAAAATAAACTTCTCCGTGGATCGACTCGTACTTGCATAGGTATTACAATTGTACACCGTGCACTTGCGGTTTTTTTTTATTACTTGAAATTTTGCTGCACTGTATCAATTCCAATCTTAAATTGCTTAATATATTGTATTGTTATTTTAGTGCTTTGTAATTTTCTCACCAGGGCTCTTTGCTCTAGTAGTGTGAATCAGGGCATCCCCTTCATCAGTGACAGTGGGTATGGAGAAGTCCAGTTTTCTCAAAGGGGCTTCTGCTGGTTTTGGAGATGGCTCATCAGTAATGAAAATGGTTTCAACCTGCTCTTGGAGTGCAGCAGGAGACTTTGCTGGTGGAGGAGTATGTATTGGAGATTATACAGGAGTGGATTCTTTTGGTATTTCAGTGGTGGTTTCCTTTGGAGAGGGAGGAGGAGGTTCATCTGCTGTCAATTTTTCAATCATTTCATTGATTGTAGCTTCTGTGGTCAGTAGGTCTTCTTGAGGTTGTTGTTCAGATGGTGTTTCTTCTGGAGTCTGAGGAGGTGGAGGAGAAACTGCTGGAGGTGTAGGTATCCTTGCTGGGACAGAAGGAGCAAGCTCCCCCTCAATAGATACACCAGAGGAGCTGGCAATCTGATGTGGAGAGGGAGATGGGGTCCTGTCCTCTGTGTCTGGAATCTCTTGAACCTTGGCAGCCTGAGTTGGATTCTGCAGTTTCACTTCCCATCTTTGAATGGAGGATAGGGAAACTTTCTTCATGTGATGAAGAACAGTCCCTTTGGAGAAGTTGAAGACTTTTGGGTTGATTTCATGGAGGAGAAGTGAGATTATTCTGGCATAATTTGGGGCTTTAATGTTGTCTCTGATCTTATCCAAGATCATCATACCAAATTGGAATTTCTTCCTGCAGATTATAGCTTACTTAATATCAAAGAATGAGAGAGAGATATCTCTGATAGAATTTGTTTTGCAGAGGAGGACTTTCCCTATAATATCCACAAGTAATTTTCCTTCAGGATTTAGCTGAGACCTTTTGATGTATTCTTCATTAGGAGAAATGCCACAGAACATACATGTTCTGTCAGACTCATCAAAGCCTAGTTCATATTCTTCATCTACAATCGGCAGTCGAAGAAGTTGAGAGACAGAGGTCTTTGTAAGCTTGATTTTGATTCCTCTGACTTTTGACTTGAGAACGGCACCATGTCGCTTAACCTTGACATTTCGAAAGAACTCGGCAACATCTGGAAAGAGGATTTTGCAGGGTTCTTGGAGAATGAAGGTAAGTCCGGCGGTGTCGAGAAGGATCATTAGATGATGAAAATCATCGGAAAGTTCTGCAATCCCAGCGGCAACCAGTTCGTAACCGATGCCAATTTTTGAAGAAGCGTCCATGATCCAGAAACTCTTGGAAAAACTGCGACGGGGAGGAAGAAGACGCGGCTCTGCAACTTCTGGACGGAAGGCGAAGCGGCAGTCGGCGTACTCGAGAATGGAAATGATGTGGTGTAGAGAATAATTTTGGAATTTCCAATTTATATAACCCTAGGTTAATGTCTAATTAAGAGATAAATGATGGAATCATAACTTAGAAGTGGCGGCATAAGCCTCGGGTTGCGAATAAGAAAATGTGAATCAAGGAATAAAAGATGGCTGGCACATACTCGAGAGACTTAGTATTACTCGAGTGAAGTGATTGAGATACTCGAGTAGATAGTCTGGAAGTACTAGAGTGATGTCTGGAAGTACTTGAGTCGTTGGGTTGAAGTACTTGAGTAGTTGTGTTGAAGTACTCGAGTAGTTTTACTGAGGTACTCGAATGAAGTTTTACTACTCGAGTAGGTGATTTGACTACTCGAGTAAGCTATTATGCTACTCGAGTAGGTTACTCGAGTGGCTTATAGGGTACTCGAGTGGGTCAAGTTCACTACTCGAGTAGGTCATTTTCTTACTCGTGTACTTTACTTCTTACTCGAGTCAAACAGTTGGAAATCTGTAGAATTCCAACTTTTGACTGATTCTTGATCTCTGAGCCTCCTTGTGAGTCCATCTTCTCTAATCTTCTTTGTTGAGCATCCCAAGTTCTGTTTTGAAGAACGAGAACTTGGTCTCGTCCAGCGGCTTCGTGAAAATGTCTGCAATCTGCCTGTCTGTAGAGATATATTGGAGATCTATGTCTCCATGCTCCACATGCTCCCGGATGAAGTGATACCTCAGCTCTATATGCTTTGTCGGCTGTGCGAGACTGAGTTGTTGGCTATTGCAATTGCGCTGGAAGAGTCGCAAAACAAAGGAATGTTCTGAAACTTCAAATTATAATCTTCAAAATGATTCTTTATCCATAACAGTTGTGCACAGCAACTGCCTATGGCGATATACTCTGATTCAGCTGTTGAGATTGCCACACAGTTCTGCTTCTTGCTACTCCAGGAGATAAGCCTTCTTCCTAGGAATTGGCAAGTCCCGGAAGTGCTTTTCCTGTCATCTTTGCTTCCTGCAAAATCTGCGTCTGAAAAACCTATTAGTTCACTATTATTACTTCTTGGGTACCATAAGCCAAGATTTGGTGTGCCTTTAAGGTATCTCAAAATCCGCTTTGCAGCAGTATAGTGAGATTCCTTATAGTTCACCTGAAATCTAGCACATACACATGTTGAGAACATTATGTCAGGTCTACTGGCAGTAAGGTAGAGCAAGGATCCAATTATGCTTCTGTACTTGGTTTCATCAAAAGGTTTCCCCTTTTCGTCCTTGTCCAGAGACATTGTTGAACCCATTGGAGTCCCCATCGAGGTTGCGTTCTCCATTCTGAATTTATTAATTAGCTCTTTGGTAAACTTGGTCTGTGAGATAAAAATTCCATCTTCAGATTGTTTCACCTGAAGCCCTAAGAAATACTTCAGCTCTCCCATACTGCTCATTTCAAACTTCCCTTGCATAAGTTTTGAAAACTTCTTGCAGAGCTTGTCATCAGTAGAGCCAAAAATAATGTCGTCGACATAGATTTGCAGTAGCAAAATCTTGCCTTTTATTTCCCTAAGAAATAATGTCTTGTTTATCTTTCCCCTTGTGAACTTGTTCTCAAGTAGAAAGCTAGACAACATCTCATACCAAGCTCGAGGAGCTTGTTTCAGACCATATAAAGCTTTGTGCAATAAGTAAATGTAATCAGGAAAATTAGAATCAACGAAACCTGGAGGTTGTTCCACATACACCTCTTCCTTTATGTCACCATTAAGGAAGGCAGACTTCACATCCATCTGATAGACGGTGAAGCCTTTGAGTGCAGCATATGCTAGGAATAACCTGATGGCCTCCAGCCTTGCGAGTGGAGAGTATATCTGGTCGAAGTCGATTCCTTCTTCTTGACGATATCCTTTAGCGACGAGTCTGGCCTTGTTCTTTATGATCGTTCCATCCTCATCCATCTTGTTCCTGTAGACTCATTTTGTGCCGATGACGTTCTTACCTTTGGGTCTTGGAACAAGTTTCCATACTTGGCAACGCTTGAACTGATTTAGTTCTTCTTCCATCGCTATTATCCACGATGCGTCTGAGTTTGCTTCCTCAAACTTCTTTGGTTCAACCTGTGAGAGAAAACTTAAATATAAATTTTCATTAGTTGTACCTCTACGAGTTCTGACACCACCTCGGGGATCTCCTATGATCTGGTCCATGGTGTGATCCTTCAAATGTCTGAGCTCTAGAGTCCTTGCATCAGGATTATCTTCAATCACCGGAGTGACTTCATCAACTTGTACAATTTATTCATCTTGATCATCAACCTCTCCAATAGGGGTTGGAGTGGTGATCTTGATGAACTTTTAACCTTTATTTTCAGACGGCTCATCCAAGCTAAGTTCTTCCAACTTTGTACTTGCATCTTTAGTAAGCACACTAGAGGAGTTGCCTTGCAGCAAGCTTGTCTCATCAAATACAACATGTACTTATTCTTTTACGACCAGGGTTTTTCTATTAAATATCCTGTATTTCTTATTATGGCTACTATATCCTACAAAAATACCTTCAAAACTCTTTTCGCTGAACTTGGTAGTATGATACTTATAATTGTTAAGCACGAAGCATTTACAACCAAAGATTCTAAAATATGAGACAGTTGGTTTCCTGCCCTTTAGAAGTTTATAAGGTGTCTTATCGTGGTTTTTGTTTATGAGTGCTAGATTTTGCACGTGGCATGCAGTGTTGACGGCTTCAGCACAGAAATATTCTGGTAGTGAGGCATCACTCAACATGGTCCTGCAGGCCTCTATGAGTGTTCTATTCCTTCTCTCGGCCACTCCGTTCTGTTGTGGAGTACGAGGAGAGGAAAACTCATGAAAGATACCTAAGTTTTCACAAAATTTTGTAATGGCCCCAGACTTGAACTCTGTTCCATTGTCACTTCTGATTTTGACTATAGAGCAGTTGTACTCATTCTGAACTTGCCTGACAAAATTAGTAAAGATGTCGAAGGTATCTAACTTGTGTTTCAGAAAGAACACCCACGCAAAGCGCGAGTAATCATCAACAATTACTAATGTATAATCTTTACCTCCCAAACTTCTAATTTGCAGTGGACCAAACAAGTCCATATGAAGTAGATGAAGACATCTATTAGAATCCTTGCCAATAACGCTTTTAAAAGTAGCCCTTGTTTGCTTGCCTTTTAAAAATACATGATAAGGTCTATCTTTGACGTACTTGACATTTGGGGCATCACGTACTAAATTCATTGAAAATAATTTATTAATAGTTTTGGAATTAATATGTGCTAGTCTCTTGTGTCATTGGTCATGAAGAGATGCACTATCTTTTGCTAAAAAGCACACTAGTGTAGAAGAGTCTATACAAATGAAATTTAAACAAAATATGTTTCTGCTTCGAGTGCAGGATAAAATCGTTTCCATATTGTCAACAGATTTTATCAAGCACTTATCAGCGTGAAATTCAACTATGTATCCTTTATCGCAGAGTTGGCTTATGCTTATGAGATTGTGTTCCAATCCTTCAACATAAGCTACATCCAAGAAGGATACACTACCGTTCGTAATCATACCGTAGCCTTTCGTGATTCCTCGGTCTGAACCTCCAAAGATGACCTTTGGTCTGTTAACGACTGGAGAGAAATTCTGAAGTAGACTTCTTGTCCCGGCCATGTGCCGAGAGCATCCACTATATAAATACCAGATTGTCGTTTTGGTGGTCTTTGGACATACCTGCAATCATAATCAGTTTGCCTTAGGAACCCAAATATGTTTGGGTCCTTAGTCTCAGGTTAGAACACTCCCCCTACGAATATTAGCATTAGGAGTGGTCTTTCTCATATTGCCAACATGAGGGGTTGCATCATTTCTGGGATTAAACCAGCAATCGATGGCAAAGTGACCAGTTCTGCCATAACACCAACAGTCAAATCTGTTGTATCTTTGCCTTATGTTCTCCTGCTTGACCTTTTGGAATTGTTATCTAGCAGGGGCAACATTCTTGGAGGAGGAAGCTTCATGATGATGGCAATCACATGTTTTCTTCTCCTTCATTGGCTTTTCCACAACGGGCTTTACCTTTGGTGCCTTCTTGAAGTTATGACCATGATTGTAAGGGTCATAGCTCTGAAGAATCACTTCTTCATAAGGTACCTTAAAGACACTCTCACCAAAGTTTCTGGGGCGAGTCCATCCTTGGTAACGGGACTTTGACTCTACATAGGTAGGCCTAGCAAAGTGTCTGTAGGATGAGTCAAGATCAAACTCATTTGAAGGAAATATGACCTTTTTGAAAGAGGTCTGATCTTGAGGGGCTTTCCCCTTCTCTTTGGCCAAGGCCTTCTTCGCAGCCTTATTATTTCGTTGGGCCTTATTTCTCCTAGGAGACTTGCTAGGAGCTTCTTCATGGCCTAGCCCAGCATCCTTAGCCTTGGCTGAGAATTCAATAATGAATGGAAGAACAGTCTTAGGCTTCGAGAAACTTTCAACAAGTTTCTTTTCGGCAGCAAGTTGTGCTTCCAAATCCTTGATGATTTTTCTCCTTTAGGTCTAGGTGCTCGAGAGCTTTGTTATATTCCTCCACGGCATTATTGAAGTTCTCTTTAAGTGAGTCAATTTTAATGACTTTCTCTCTCAAGATGCTCTCTTCGGCTTTATAGACTTTATCTCTTTAGCCTGAGTTTTCACGACTCGGCGAAATTTGTCGTAAGTCATGATCAACTCCTTGTACTTGGCCATGAGTTCAGACTCATCGTCAGAAGAGCTGTCCTCACGATCATGCTCAGAAGCTTTAAATTCTGAAAGAGGAGTGTGAGAGTTTACCTTCCCAGTGAACTGGGGCTCTTGTTCGTCATCCGTCTAAGCCATAAGCCCAAAGTAAGCTTCTTCTTCTTCACTCAACTCTGATGAGTCGGAGTCACTAAGAGTCTTTCTCTTTTTGACTATTAGGCTCTTCTCTGTCCTCTTCTTGTTGTATGAGGACTTCTTTTCCTCTCTTCTTCCACCCTCCTTCTTATGGGGGCAGTCAGGAATGACGTGTCCTGGCTTATTACAGTAGTAGCAAATAATGTCAGTAAAAATATGTTTATTCCATTTAGGAGTATACCTTTCGAGGCTACTAGAGCCTTTTCTTTGACGATCACCATCACGCCGTGATCTTCTATAAGAAGCATCCTTGCCTTTCTAGTGCTTCTTTTTGTTCAAAAATTTCTTGAACTGACGTGAGAGTAGTGAGAACTCTCCTTCAGATAGCTCAGAGCCTGAGGTACTTGGCTTCGAAGTTTCTTCTTCACTCACTTCTTGTGCTGGAGCAGGAGGAGCAGCCTTTGACTTCTTTGAGGTCTCTGCCTTTAAAGCAACAGACTTCTCTTTGAAAGTAGACCTGCTCTTCTCTTCTTCTGCCTTTATGGTATTAAGTTGAAGCTCATAAGACATAAGCTTCCCAAAGAGATTCTGTGGATCTGTCTCGGCTAGTTTTCCAAACTCCCTGATAGCACAGACCTTGTTATCACATTCCTTAGTTAGGGATCTCAAGAACTTGTCATTCAATTCTCCGTTTGTGAAGACTCTGCCATAGACCCTTAGGCTATTTACTATCTTGAAGAAATTCTCAAATGTATCAGCAATGGTGTTCTTGTTTCCTTGATGGAAAGCTTCATACTTTTGATTTAGAAGGGATCTTCTATCACCCCTGACTTCTTTTGTACCTTCAATCAAGGTAACTAAAGACGACCACATCTCTTTTGCAGACTAACAGTGGATCAGGTTTTGCAGTATGGAGTCATCGACTGCACTTGCTATTATGTTTTTGGCCTTCTTATCTAAGGATACAAGTGCAATCTCATCTTTGTCTAGATCCATTAATTTCTTCGGAACTTTCTTAGTTGGATCTATTGTGGAGATTGTCATGGGAATATAAGGACCTTATTCAACTATCATGAAGATCCTCGGATCCACAGCTTACATAAAGAATTTGATTCTCTCTTTCCACATGGGAAAGTTATTCTTGGTGCACAAAGAAAGCTTGGCAAAATATTTAGCCTTGTCCATATTTGGTAGATCTCAAAAGACAACTATAGAAGAATCTGATTAAGGTGTTAACCTTTTAGTGATCAACCTCACTTTGATACCAATTGAAAGTGTTTATTTGCCTACCTAAATCACCTAGAGGGGGCTGAATAGGTGAGATGTGCGTCTTTTGAGGAATAAAAATTTAAGAACTATGCACATAACTATCTACAAATCAATCACAGACGAAGCAAGATTTATAGTGCTTCCCTAACCTTGGGTACATCCACTTTCCCTCACCGATGTAGCAATAAACTAGACTCGGCTACTCCACTATCTCGGATTGGAAACCAATCTTACGCCTCGGAATAAAGTTCCTACAAACTCGATCCACAAAACGGATCTACACTCGGAAGGTAAAACTTCCTACAATCTCGGAGACAAAAGCTCCTACACTCGGAGAAAATTCTCCTACAAGAATGAAATAGAACGAATGTAAAAATTACAAACAGTGAATCCTTTTCAGATCTGCAAACAATCAGCCTTGATCTTCCTCTTGTAGACTTTGTGACTTTATCAGGGAGGTGAAGAAAATCTCGGCAAAGAAGATCTGGACTTTCTTGGCTTCACACGATCGGATAGAAGACGAGGAATAGAGCGATGATCTCGATCTGTAAACCTTCTTGATCTGAATCCTCTGAAATCGAAAACCCTAGCCGAATGAGAACGATGATGATCGGCTGCGGTGGCTTTCGCTTCTTGGAGAGAAAAAGAGATTAAGAGAACTTAGAAAATAATCGACTGCAAAACTTCTAATTCTTAGTATTTTCAGTTTGACAAGACCTTATATAGGATCTGCGATATCAGTCATAATTAGATCTTAATGAGGTACACGTGGACCAATCACATCAAGGTTCATTAAGAAATCTGTCAATCTGGACTTAACGAAATTTCAGAAAATGTGAGGCTGATATACTCGAGTGAAGAAGCAACTACTCGAGTACAATATGTAACTACTCGAGTGAACAGAAGATAACTACTCGAGTGAATACTTGGAGAAAATCTGGAAAAGAAGAGCAGCTACTCGAGTACAAAGAGACATACTCGAGTTCTAAAATAGTTACACGTGAAGTGGAGTTGGACTACTCGAGTACAATAAATTTTACTCGAGTGAAAAGAAATTGACTACTCGAGAGGTAGAGGAACTACTCGAGTCAGGGACTTAGAATAATTTCTGGAATAGAATCCTGGGCTACTCGAGTAGTGAAACTGAACTACTCGAGTGATTAAGAACTACTCGAGTATGTGGAAATAGCTACACGAATAATAGACTTAGAAAAAATTCTTAGGGAAGAAAACATAGTTACTCGAGTATAAAATATAGATTACTCGAGTAGTAGATGAACTACTCGAGTACATGACTTAGATTACTCGGGTGAGGAGAAATTACACGTGACCCAGATTTTTATAACTCGAAATAAAAGGTTCAAACTACTCGAGTACTTATATGACAACTTGAGTAATTTACTTAGAAAATATCTGGAGAAGAAATCCTATAAACTCGAGAATGAGATGGAATCTACTCGAGTATTTAACTTAGCTACTCGAGAGCTATTACTTGACTACACAAGTTCTAACTTCCTTACTCGAGTATAATGATTATTACTCGAGTATAAACTAAGCAATTCACTCGAGTAGGTATACATTTACTCGAGTAAAATACTTAGTAAATTCTCTTAATAGAAATCTCTTCTTCTTTGGTGAAACCAGCATCAAATCTTTTCCAATTAGTCCTAGTGCTTGAATATGAAGTGTATTCCAATAGAGAGGCTACACATGACTCAACACCTTGGATCACACAATGAGGGATTACATTGTATGGTCCTGTGTTTAGTGACCTATTGTAGACTGACATTGGTCTACACTTGGTATTAAAATCCTGCAAACAGATAACTCAACTAAAGCATCAAATAGAACTAATTCATCTTAGTTCAAGGGTGACTTCATCAAATCTGAGTTAATGTGGATACAATACCCAACAGATACGGGCCATGACACGGGCGTGTCACAGGGGCGTGTACTGGTCTGGATAAGTCGGTTGTGTACCGCTTAAAGTATACGGCCTGTGACGCAGGCGTGTCACGGGCCGTGTCAGGCAAGATTTATCCTTTTGTGGGAAAATCGTTGTCGTCCATTTCCTCAGCTGAGATCCAATGGCTGAGAGTCCTCCCTGTGTACTTAAGGCCGGAAATGAGAAGAGAATTCTCATTTTAATTTTGGCTATCATCTTTCTACAAAGTTAGAGAGAGGGGAAGAAGGAGGAGAAGGAGGAAGGGGAGCCGGCCACCGGTGGTGCTGCGGAGTTCCTGTTTACAATCTGAGGCTAGCGTTGTGAAGGCAAAGCCGCTACGGTGCTTTCCAACCGACTAGGAGTCCATGGCTCCGAAGCGATCTTCAAGGGTAACAACCTTTCTTCCTATCCATGTGAAGGCTTCCTTTTTGGAATATGCATAGGATTCCCCCACCAGAGGGTGGATTGTTATGGGAGTCCCTTGGGTTTATTCATGGAATCCCCAATTAGTTGGCATATAGACCCAAAAATGGAGTACAGAATAGACATGCTGCATGAAGCCCATCTAGACAGGTTGGTCTGGATTGGTGATGTTGCATATACGCACCGGATAAGACTCCATGATGAAACATGTAGTTTAGGAGTCGATGGGTTAAACCTGTGAAGGGCAGTAGCAAGAAGTACTGGAGTGGTAGTCCATGAAAATACCTGTATAATGCTTGTGCTGAATGGGTTGTACCTGTGAAGGGTAGTAGCAGGAAGTACTGGATTTGAAGTCCAGGAAATACCCTTATAATGCTTGATGTTCATGGGTGGTACCTGTGAAGGGTAGTAGCAGGAAGTACTGGCATGATAAGCTAGGAAAATACCCTTGATGCTTGTGCTGCTTGCTGGGTTGTGCCTGTGAAGGGTAGTAATAGGAAGTACTGGATTGGAAGCCCAGGAAAATACCCGCAAATGTTTAAAGCTAGGGATGGAACATGAGTTCTGTCGCTACCGTTGAGTGTGACACCTACCTAACCTGTGATTGTGAAGCTTGTCCTGCGAGGATATTATGGATATTTGCTAAACGGACAAGGGGATGCCGACCCACGTTAGCCTGGTTATAGAACTAACGATTTGAGCAACGAGCAAAGGATGAACTGTATCCTTGTTATGGTTGTCTGCCATGGGTATGTGGATGAATTGGTATTTGGCAGAAACGTATAGCGAGAGTCTTAGGCCTACGCACCACGACACCATGGGGGGCTACGGGCCAATCCCGGGTCATTAAGACTACAATCTCTAGTTGCATGCCATGGAGTAAATGCTCAATGTTTTACCATTGGGTTGCAACCCTGATACGGTGGTGGGCAACTGGTTCGCTGGTACACCAAGAATGTGCCCTGAGTGCACGGATCGTCGGGCCGCATGGCTGACGGTTGTGATTGAATGTATGTGCGTAAGAGCACAATGTATGACTCTATATATATCTGCCTGTGAAATGCTATGCCTGCAGGGAAGGAATACCACTGGACCGGGAAAGGGGTACGGTCGCTATAAAATTGGTCAGCTGAACGCTGACCGTTGCCTTGTTTTCCACTGTTGGGTGGAATGTCCTTGTATAGGTGCAGGAGAATCAAGCGGGACACATAAAGGCTGAAGTCACTGTTGTTGCTGTTGCTAGCCCTTGAAGGCTAAGCTTAAAATGCTATGTTTGTTTATATGTGGCTGGCCTGCGCGCCAATATTTGGAAGCCACTGTTGTAAAAAGAATTGTAAGGCCATAAAGCCAACTAATTTGTATTTGGTGAACATTCCTGTTATATTTAAATGTGGATCTTTATATGGTGGACATTCATGTTTGGAGTTTAGCTTCGTGTTACAAGCTTCCGCTTAGAATGCTATGTGTTAGGATGAGCAACTCTTATATCACTCCGTGACTTCGCTGCTTGTTTTGTGGTATATACTGTGGGGCCCCGGCCAAACCTTCTAGTATATACTATATGAATGGATGGAGTCGTTACATTTTTGTTATCAGTTGTTTCGGTCTTTCCCTTTCGAATTCGTGGTCGAATTCTTTTGTGGGGTGGTGAGCACGTGTCTGTGCGAACCATGTTAACACTAATGAACTCTTGAATGTCCACTTTAGGAATACAAATACATGTGTTTGAGGAACCTGCGTGTTCCTATCTTATTGTTCTTGCTTGTATGCGGCCGCTAATGTGTGTGTCTTGTTCACCTATAGGTGACTCGAAGTGGTGCTGGGCAATCAGAGCCCCAGCGATCAGATGAAAGTACGGCACCAGCTGAGGTGCCTACACCTCCGCCTTCTACGGAAACTATGTGATTAGTTGTTGAGGCATTTTTTGCCATAATTCAAGCACATCCGATTGGGCAGGCGCAGTGGGCCTTGAGGCCCGAACAGGTTGCAGCGAGGCTAGAACCTGTTGAGGCTGTGGATCCTCGAGCAGCTACAAGGTATTTGAAGCAGTTCATGAGCTTTAACCCGCCTACGTTTGCGGGAGTGGGATCCCCTACACAGGCAGAGGACTGGTTGTCACGGGTCAAGCAGATAATGACGATGATTGGGACGGAGGATGATCAGAAGGTCACCTTAGCCACCTTCTTACTGGAAGGAGAGGCGCATTTATGGTGGGATGAGATGGAGCTACACCACTTAGCGGGGAGGCCGTTAACACAAGTGACGATTGAGGAATTCTCCTGACTCTTCCTGGCAAAGCACCTCCCGGCGGCACAGCGCATTGCCATGGAGAATGATTTCCAAAGGCTGACGCAAGGAGAGGGCAGTGTTGACATGTACCTGCATGAGTTCATGAGGTTGGGACGGTATGCGGGTTTGATCTTTGCTGATGAGCAGAGGAAGATGCATAGGTTCTACGAAGGATTGCGGGATGAATTGCAGTTCCTTCTCTCTAGTTCCGTGAATCAAGGCTTTCAGGCATTGGTTGACACTGCGTGCATGCTGGAAAAGGACATGAAGAGGGTGCAAGGGAAGAGGGCCTTGGCTGTGACATAGCCGGAGTTCAAAGTTCGCCGACCTGTGAAATCATACTGTAAGAAGAAATGGGACAAGAAGTACAAGTCAGTTGGACAAGCTCCATCTACAGTTACATCGGGTGCAACGTCGGGGGCCTCTACAAGGCCGGAGACTCGTACCTGCTTTACATGTGGAAAAGTGGGGCATATAGCCCGCCATTGCCGGAGTGGTCTACCAAAGGGTGAGAAGAAGGCGGGAGCGTTGTATGCTGAGAAAGGAAAGGTAGTGGTGGAGTCCTCTGCATCTCAGGCGCAGCCCCGAGTTTACAACCTTGGCCTGCAGGAGGCCATTAAGCAGAGTGACGTTGTCACAGGTATGAGTTAAGTTATTGCATTGTTTTGCTTATTGCATGCTTTGTTATGATTCGGAACATGCTGGCGCGAGCACTATTTGATACAGGTGCTTCACATTCTTTTCTGTCTAAAGACTTCATAGCTCGACTTGGGATACCTAGTCGTGTGAAGACAGATAGCGTCAGGGTGGTGTTACCGAATGGTTGTATGATGCTTGCTGATAAGGCTTGCGATGTGGCGATTCTCATTGGAAATCAGGATTTCTGTTTGACTGCATCTATATTGCCGATATCGGAATTCGACGTGATCTTTGGTATGGATTGACTCGCGGAGCAGCATGCCTTGATTGATTGTAATTCCAAAGAGATCACGTTGGGCCAGAATACCGAGCAGGAGACGAAGTTCACGAGCATGTGAGGAGTGGGCGGGACGTTGATGTCTGCACTCCAAGTCGTCAAGGCTGTTCGGAAGGGCACGGAGGTATACTTCACGCTGATTCAGGCTGTTGAGCCCAAGGCCGGTGTGAGCGATGTTTCAGTTGTATCGGAATTTGCATATGTGTTTCTGAAGGATATCCCTGGGCTACCACCCCAGCGAGAGATTGACTTCACGATCGAGCTGGTGACGGGTGCGAAACCTGTGGCCCGCTTGCCATATCGCATCGCGCCAAAGGAAATGACAGAGTTGAAAGTCCAACTGCAAGAGTTGCTGGAGCAGGGTTATATACGCCCAAGCATGTTAACTTGGAGCGCGCCTGTTCTATTTGTGAAAAAGAAAGACGGTAGTTTGTGGTTATGTATTGACTGCCGCGAACTGAACAAGCTGACTGAGAAGAACAAGTATCCGATTCCACGGATTGATGAGTTGTTTGATCAGCTGGTGGGCTCAATCGTCTACTCCAAGTTAGATTTGAAGTCTGGTTATTACCAGTTGAGGATTCGGGAAGGTGACATTCCCAAGACCGCATTTGGAATACGTTACGGGCATTATGAGTTCACGGTCATGCCGTTTGGGCTGTGCAATGCACCATCGACATTTGTGTACATGATGCACCGAACGTTCCTCGAGTACCTGGACTTGTTCGTGATTGTGTTCATTGATGATATCCTGGTGTACTCGCAATCTGAAGCCGATCACGAAAACCACTTGCGGTTGGTGTTGCATACTTTGAGGAAGAATAAGCTCTATGCCAAGTTCTCGAAGTGCGAGTTTTGGCTATCGTCGATGGCTTTTCTTGGCCATGTGGTAAGCGAAGAGGGCATCGCAGTGGATCCGTCGAAGATAAGGGTCATATAGGAGTGGCCGGTGTTGTCTTCGATGGCCGAAGTCAGGAGCTTCCTTGGACTGGCAGGCTACTATAGACAGTTTGTTGAAAACTTCTCGCGGATTGCTTTGCCTCTGACCACACTGACGAGAAAGGATCAGAAGTTCGCTTGGATGCCGGAGTGTGCGCGAGCTTTTGAAGAGCTGAAGAGTCGGTTGACCACGACGCCTGTGTTGACGTCGTCATGTGGTACTGACGGATTTGCGATTTACAGTGATGCTTCAGGAAGCGGCTTAGGCTGCATTCTTTTGCAAAATGGGAAAGTGATTGCTTATGGCTCTCGCCAGTTGAAGGTGCATGAGGGAAATTATATCGTCCATGATGTAGAGTTGGCGGCGGTGATCTTTGCACTAAAATTATGGCGACATTATTTGTATGGTGTGAAAGTGGAAATCTATACATACCACACGAGCCTAAAGTATTTGTTGGAGCAAAAAGACCTGAATATGAGATAACAAAGGTGGTTGGAGTTCCTTGGTGACTACACCTTTGAGATTCATTATACTCCCGAAAAACAAAATGTGGTCGCTAATGCCTTAAGTCGGAGAGCTCCATCAAGGGCAAGTTGGTTGCAGAGGCACGATGAACGTCTAATCCAGTAGTTGGAAGCGTTAGAGATTTCTTATGTTGACAAGAATTCTACAGCTGATGCATGTTTGAACTGGACGGAGGTGCAATGTGACCTTGCAGACAGGGTTCGACGAGCAATGGAGCTAGATGAGAGACTCCAACGCTATGCCAAGGATAGGCCAGAGGGAAAATTCTCCTGGAATGACGGCCTTTTGCGGAAAGAGGGCCGTTTGTGCGTCCCAAGTTTGGGTAAACTACGAGAAGAGTTGATGTATGAAGCTTACTATACAAAGTACTCAATTCACCCTGGGAGCACAAAGATGTTGAGAGACATGAAGAAGTTGTTCTGGTGGCCAGGACTAAATAAAGATGTCGCTTATTATGTGGCCAAATGCCAAACTTGTGCTTTGGTGAAGGCGGAATGCCAGAAGACTTACTGTTTCTTGAAGTCGTTGTCGATTCTGGAATGGAAGTTCGATGATATTTCCATGGATTTTATGCATGGGTTGCCGAGATCTCAACGCGGAAATGATTCAATCTTGGTGATTGTAGACCGGTTGACAAGAGTGGCGCACTTCCTTCCGAACAAACGAGACAATTCAGTGAAAAGTTTGGCAAAGCTCTATGTGGTAGTAGATCATACGGCTATATGGTGTTCCTCGGAGCATCGTGAGCGATCGGGATGGGCATTTTACCTCGAATGATTGGAGGATAGTCCATCAGCTGTTGGGCATGAAGTTGATGTTCAGTACGGCTTTTCATCCCAAAACAGATGGCCAAACTGAGAGGACCAACAGAATGATGGAGGATATGCTCCGCATGTGCGCCCTGGATTTTGGGAAGAGCTGGGAAGATCATCTCTATCTGGAGGAGTTTGCCTACAACAACAGCTACCAAGCAAGTATCGGTATGGCACCGTTCGAAGCTCTGTATGGTCGGAAGTGCCTTATACTGTTAGCTTGGGTAGAAGCAGGCGAATCTAAAGTGTTTAGGCATAACAAAGTTGAAGAAGCAAACTCGACAATACGCATTATCCAGGAGCGGCAACTGATAGCCCAGGATCGCCAAGTGAAGTACTACAACGCCAAGCACCGGAACGTGGAGTTTGCGGTGGGCGACTGGGTGTACTTGAAGATCAAACCCTTCAAAGGCGTGTCCAGGATTCGGCGGCGGAAAAATTTGAGTCCGAGATATCTTGGTTCGTTCAAAGTGGTAGAGCGAGTGGGGGAAGCTGCATATCGGCTAGCTCTTTTGGCAGACTTGGGTGGATTATATGATGTGTTTCATATCTCGGTGCTTCGGAAAGCCATCAAAGATCCAGCTCAAGTGATCGAGACTGATCGTGTGTCGGTGGAGTATGGGCTAACAACGAAGGCTAGGCCCATTCGGATCAAGGATCATGCATATAAACAGTTGCGGAACAAGACAATCAGGATGGTCAAAGTCCGGTGGGACAATTGCGGTCGTGAGGAGTTAACATGGGAGCGAGAGCATACCATGCAGGCTGAAATTCCCAAGCTCTTTGTGTAACTGTTATGCAGTGTGTGTTGAGTTGTGTTGAACGTTTATGGAATAGAATATTTTGTGTTTGACATCCTTCCTGTGTGCAAATTTCGGGGATGAAATTTATTGTAAGGAGGGGAGGGTTGTAACACCCCAAATCCCAGGATTGGGAAAAAGTTGGGTGACACTTCCTGGGACACGGGCGTGTCCTAGGGCGTGTCCTGCTCGGGGGAGCAGCCAGCGAGAGTTCGACGAAAATTCGTTCTACGAAAAAAATGAGGGAACACGCCATCTGACACGGGCGTGTCGGGGGCCGTGTCCCTCTCTGGTCGGCGAATTCAGATCGACGAAGTTGAGCTGCAGGCGTGTCTGCTGCCGTGTATGGGCACATGGCCTGGGATACAGGCGTGTCACAGGCCGTGTCCTTTGCTGGATGTGCCCAGGGCATTTGAGGCCTGGTGAACACGGGCATGACACGGGTGTGTCTTCGGGTACACGGCCTATGACACGGGCGTATCACTGGTCGTGTCCTGATCGGGTTAAAGTTGGTTTTGTGCAGCCTCATGTACACAGCCACAGACACGGGCATGTCTGAAGGCGTGTCAGGTGACACGGCCCTTGACACGGGCATGTCACAGGGGCGTGTACTGGTCTGGATAAGTCGGTTGTGTACCGCTTAAGGTATACGGCCTGTGACACGGGCGTGTCACATGCCGTGTCAGGCAAGATTTATCCTTTTGTGGCAAAATCATTGCCGTCCATTTCCTCAGCTAAGATCCAATGGCTGAGAGTCCTCCCTGTATCCTTAAGGCCGGAAATGAGATGGGAATTCTCATTTTAATTTTGGCTATCATCTTTCTACAAAGTTAGAGAGAGATGAAGAAGGAGGAGGAGGAAGAGGAGCCGACCACCGGTGGAGCTGCGAAGTTCCTGTTTACAATCTGAGGCTAGCGTTGTGAAGGCAATGCCGCTGTGGTGCTTTCCAGCCGACTAGGAGTCCATGTCTTCGAAGCGATCTTCAAGGGTAACGACCTTTCTTCCTAGCCATGTGAAGGCTTCCTTTTTGGCATATGCATAGGATTTCCCCACCAGAGGGTGGCTTGTTACGGGAGTCCCTTGGGTTGATTCATAGAATCCCCAATTAGTTGGCATATAGACCCAAAAATGGAGTACGGAATAGGCATGCTGTGTGAAGCCCATCTGGACAGGTTGGTCTGGATTGGTGATGTTGCATATACACACCGGAAAAGACTCTGTGATGAAACGTGTAGTTTAGGAGTTGATGGGTTAAACCTATGAAGGCCAGTAGCAGGAAGTACTGGAGTGGTAGTCCAGGAAAATACCCGTATAATGCTTGTGCTGAATGGGTTGTACCTGTGAAGGGTAGTAGCAGGAAGTACTGGATTGGAAGTCCAGGAAATACCCTTGTAATGCTTGATGTTCATGGGTGGTACCTATGAAGGGTAGTAGCAGGAAGTACTAGCATGATAAGCCAGGAAAATAACCTTGATGCTTGTGCTTCTTGCTGGGTTGTGCCTGTGAAGGGTGGTAACAGGAAGTACTGGATTGGAAGCACAGGAAAATACCCGCAAATGGTTAAAGCTAGGGATGGAACATGAGTTCTATCGCTACCGTTGAGTGTGGCACCTAGCTAACCTGTGATTGTGAAGCTTGTCCTGCGAGGACATTATGGCTATTTTCTAAACGGACAAGGGGATGCCGACCCGCATTAGTCTGGTTATAGAACTAATGATTTGAGCAACGGGCAAATGCTGAACTGTATTCGCGTTATGGTTGTCTGTCATGGGTGTCTGGATGAATTGGCATTTGGCAGAAACGCATAGCGAGAGTCTTAGGCCTGCGCACCACGACACCATGGGGGGCTACAGGCCAATCTAGGGTCATTAAGACTACAATCTCCGGTTGCATGCCATGGAGTAAATGCTCAATGTTTTACCGTTGGGTTGCGACCCTGATACGGTGGTGGGCAACTGGTTCGCCGGTACACCAAGAATGTGCCCTAAGTGTACGGATCGTCGGGCCGCGTGTCTGACGGTTGTGATGGAATGTATGTGCATGAGAGCACAATGTATGACTATATATATATCTGTCTGTGAAATGCTATGCCTGCAGGGAAGGAATACCACTGCTCCGAGAAAGGGGTAGGGTCGTTATAAAATTGGTCAGCAGAACGCTGACCGTTGTCTTGTTTTCCACCATTGGGTGGAATGTCCTTGTACAGGTGCTGGAGAACCAAGCGGGACACATAAAGGCTGAAGTCCCTGTTGTTGTTGTTGTTGTTGCTGTTGCTGCTGCTAGCCCTTGATGTCTAAGATAAAAATGCTATGTTTGTTTATATGTGGCTGGCCTGCGCGCCAATATTTGGAAGCCACTGTTGTAAAAAAGACTTGTAAGGCCATAAGGCCAACTGATTTGTATTTGGTGAACATTCCTGTATATTTAAATGTGTATCTTTATATGGTGGACATTCAAGTTTGGAGTTCAGCTTCGTTTTACAAGCTTCCGCTTAGAATGCTATGTGTTAGGATGCGTAACTCTGGAATCACTCCGTGACTTTGCCACCTGTTTTGTGGTATATGTCGTGGGGCCCCGGCTGGACCTTCTAGTATATAATATATGAACGGATGGAGTCGTTACAACTATCCACAGTCTGTAGAAAATCGTTTTGTTCTCGAGAAGTTTTTGTCTATAAACAGACCCCAAAACACCTCGGAGAAGGCGGACTTAGTCTCTTAGAGCTCGTGCCTTTCTAGTTTATTCTCTTTGTCATCCAAGGAGGCGAGCTCAGTTTTGGCTTTGGAAGGGAAACTTGAGAAAAGAACTCACGGATATGTGATGAAACCTCCTCTTTGCAGCTCGCGGGGTTGTGTGTATGCAATACTAGTGATAGTAGATAGCAGACCTTAGGGCATGTTTTATTGAGGCGTGTGAAGTCGACACACATTCTCCACTTCCTATTAGGTTTCTACACCATAACCACATTAGAAATCCAATCTGGATACTACACTTCTCGAACAAACCCTGCTTCCAACAACTTAACCACTTCCTCATGGATGGGACCAACATGGGTAGTCGTTACTGTTCGTTTCTTTTGCCTTATAAAACTTAAGTTAGGGTCAATATTGAGACAATGAAAGGAGACCTATGGGTTGATCCTAGGCATGTCAGAGGCCGACCATGCAAAGACATCGAGGTTGCCGAACAGATACTGGACGAGTGGTGTCTTGCTCTCTCCTTTCAATTCAGCATTAACGGAGACAGTCCTACCTCCATCTCAACTTGGGACTGGTATTTCCTGGACTTCCTATGCGGGCTCGAGGTGCAACCTGCTTGCCCTAGCCGCGAATCGATTCTGCATGCCTGCCCCCATCTCGCAGTCTTCAGCGAGTGCACGCTCACATGGAAGGGCATCCGACAACATCTCCCGCGAAGGCTTTTGGTGGTCTCTGCTCGCACTGCCCCTGCACTAGGCGACTTTACAAACCATTCGAATCTGAAGGTCGTGTGCACAAGAGTGCTTCTTGGCTTGGCCAATCACTATTGTTATCTTTTGACGGCAGGGGCGATTTCACTGATCGCTTGAGTCCACGCTCACCGCACCAAATTCTGTTGGAGACAAAATTATCACAAACTCTTTGCGCGTTATCCTTGGTTTGGGTGGTCAGTAGAGGAAAGAGAGATTCGTAAATGATCGGTTACTAGCCCTGTAGATGTTATAAGTGACTAGCAAGGAGCAAGAAAGGAGGTGTCGTTGAAAGTGGCGAACACAAAATTTGCCCTGTCTCGGTGAATGCCTTTCTTGCGACGTCGTGTCTCTTGATTAATTGTAAAGTAGTTATATGTGAATACAAGCGAGTACAAGTGGGGAGAAGAGAGAGAAGACTGAATGGACTTAGTGTCCTCATCAGCAATTAGGCTGACGTAGGGGTCATTCGGAGGGAGTCACAGACTCAAGTAATCCAACCAATCCCAACACGCCTTAGATCTACCGCTCCTACACAAGCATCTAGCGACTCGTTACGGTTCGGATCAAACGTAGCACATAAAACAACAAGGAGGAGTGATCGACTCTAAACAACGATCAAGAAAAAGAGTCGTATGATTCCCCAAATTAATGCAAAGGTTGCCAATCCTTTTTGAGAGCAAAATCAAGGCTATAGACCAAGATTCACTCAAGCAAATTGGATCTACCCGATCCGGATTTAAAGAAGTTCGAAAACGATGAAATCAAATTAGAAATGGCGAGCGATTGAATTTAAAAATCACGGAAACAACAGTTGTTCAACCTCCACAATACTAGCAAGAAAACACAAAGATGAGAGGGGCGAAATTACCCAACCCAGTTTTCATGAACACACTTGATAAGGTGGGAGAATCACTCTCTCCACGGATCCACCGGCGTCGCACCGAATGGGGCTGCAACCTTCTTCCTTGGAGTCACACCGAACGAAGCCACGCCGGCGTCGCACCGAAGAGGGGAGGAAGCAAAGGGGCGGCGGCTTCACACCATGGTCGGCGGCTTTGGGGGGAGAAACTCCTCTTGGCCGAAATCTCTCAATGAGGGGATAAATTTAGGGTTAAGCAAATCTTGTCTAATATTCTCATCAAAGGTTCTCCTTAAATAGGAGTTACAACACACATCTAGCCATCCAATATGGAGATGAAATCTCATCCATCCGGAAGGCTAAATACACACCAAAATGTTTAAATGCAGGAAATAATAAAATAAAAGGTCCTCTCATGAATATAAAATTATTACCCAAACATGGAATAATTTTATATTCACAAAAATAAAATAACGTAAGTGCATAAATTAAAATAAGCCTTCAAGTGGGCTTAGCACGCCGCGGGGGAGGTTATAACGCTTTCTTCTGTTAGCATCATCATGTCTTCCGTTAGCATCATCATGTCTTCCGTTAGCATCATCATGGCTCCGAACGTCTTTATGTTGTAACGCCTCGGCAACCAGAACATCATCAAGTAGTGGTGGCGAGACCGCGATATCAATCCTCCCCCGCTCAAAATCACGTATCTCTGATGCGTGGTCCCAGAAGTAGCGGTGGAGAAGAGCGGCATCCAAGCATCGAAGCTTTATCTCGAGTACCCATGAGTCATCCGAAGGGGGGCGGTCACGCCAACGGATGAGGAAGCGGTAGGTATTACCATCGGTAGTAGCTAGTGCCTCAGCCGCAAGTATCCTTTCTGGAGTAAGAAATGTCTTGGGAAACCTGGGGAACATGTTAGCAGTAGGAATAAAGGAATGCAACTCACCATCTAATGATATACCTGTGGGGACCGTAAGAGAGAGATCATCCGAACTACCACTCCCCAACCCATTAGAAAATTCAGTGGAAGGAGAAGACGACAAAGAATTCAACTCTGGTGGAGGCGAAACAAACAGCGTCAAATCCGAGACATTAAAAATGGGGGAAATACCCCAATCAGCAGACAAATCCAAAACGAAAGCATTGTCTCCTAGCTTCTTTAGAATCCGAAAAGGGCCGGCGCGCTTTGGTGCTAACTTTTTAATAGTGCCAGTGGGCAGTCGTTCGGGAACTAACCGGACTAAGACCAGATCTCCAATATTAAAGTTTTACACTCTCCTATGTTGATTAGCGTGCGCTTGATAAGACTCGTATTGAGTAGCCAAGGTAGCCTGTATACGAGCGTGTTGGTCATGAATGTGTTGGGCGAAGGATTGTGCGAATTGACTTGCTTTGTACGTTGGAGGCAACAGAACCAAGTCAAGTGGCACAGGGGCCTTGTACCCGTGGACAATCTCGTTGGGAGACAACCCCGTGGACCTATTTTTGGAATTATTGTAGGCCAATTGGGCATGGGGAAGAAGTAGATCCCAAGTGCCCTTGTGATCGCTCACAAGACATCTAAGAAGATTCCCCAGGCTCCGATTAACCACTTCCGTATGCCCATCAGTTTGTGGATGGTAGGCGGCAGAAACAATAATTTGGTACCCATTAAAATCCAAAGTGTTTTCCAAAAATAACTCGTAAACTTGACATCCCTATCAGATACTATTGTCTTCGGCACTCCACGGTGACTAACGACGTCCTTAAAATACAACTTCGCCACGTGAGACGCATCATTGGTCCGACTACACGGAATGAAAAACGCCATTTTAGAAAATCTATCTACCACCACAAAAATAGAATCGTGACGGCGTAAAGTGGTGGGTAGGCCTAGAACAAAATCCATACTCACGTCTTCCCATGGTGTGAAAGGGATAGGCAAGGGCCTATATAATCCTACGTTGGTCTTGGTGCCCTTGGATACCTGACAGGTACGACAACTACTAACTACCATTCCCCACATCGCCTTAAGTTTTGGCCAATAGAATTTCTCCTCAACTAGCGTAATTGTCTTGTCCCTAGCGAAGTGGCCACTCAACCCTCCACTATGCAGCTCCCAAATGATATGAAGTCGTAGAGAGGACTGCGGGATACACAACTTCCCATGCCTAAACAGGTAACCGTCTCTAATAACAAACGCAGTTATCTTCATGGGGGAGCTATCCTGAGTGGATAAATAGGATTCCTTAAAATCTGGGCAGGTAGCATACTCATCTTTAATGCGTTCAAAACCTACAACGTTAACCTCCATAGTGGAAAGCAAGAGGGTAAGGCGACTAAGAGCATCCACAACTCGGTTATCTGACCCCTTAAGGTGCTTAAGGTTAAACCTGTAATCTTGTAGGAAAGCTACCCACTTAGAGTGACACGGGCTGATTTTATGCTGGCCATTGTTGAAGCGCAAAGCTTCATGATCGGAGAGGATCACAAACTCCTTGTAGAGGAGATAGTGCCTCCAATGGTGCAAACACCGCACAACCGCATAAAACTCCCTATCGTAGTTGGAATAATTTAGCTTAGGGCTGGTTAACTTCTCACTAAAGTAACTAACTGGGTGCCCCTCCTGACTCAAGACACCTCCAACACCCACCCAGAAGCATCACAAGTTAACTCAAAGACTTTGGTGAAGTCTGGTAGACGCAAAACAGGTGCCTCAGCTTAATGGGGGCCATAAGAGGAGCGCCCGCCGCAACCTCTAGGACCATGATGCTACTGAAGTCTTGTATGAAATGGCGATAGAAAGTAGCTAATCCATGGAAACTATGCACCTCACGTAGGTTAGTCGGTTCAGGCCATTCCTGTATCACTTGAACTTTACCAGGATCAACTCGTATGCCCTCAAACCCGACAATATAACCCAAAAACTCTACCTCTGATGCGTAGAAAGCGCACTTCTTAAAGCCTTCCTCAGGGTGGAAAGAATCGCTCTCATATGGGAAATGTGCTCGTCAACGGTGGTGTTGTAGACTAAGATGTCATTGAAATAAACGACCACAAAATTTCCCAAGAATGACTGAAAGACATGTGTCATCATCCGGGAGAAGGTGCTGGGGGCGTTGGATAACCCAAAGGGCATCACAAGCCACTCATATAACCCGTCCTTAGACTTAAAAGCAGTCTTCCATTCATCTCCCTCATGGATCCTAATCTGGTGATAGCCACTCCATAAGTCCAACTTCGTAAAGATAGTGGCACCGGATAAGACATTTAAGAGGTCATCTAATCGTGGAATAGGAAACCTATACTTGATAGTAATCTTGTTGATAGCGCGGCTATCAACACACATCCGCCATGTACCATCCTTCTTGGGGGCAAGCAAGGCTGGTATCGCACATGGGCTCAAGCTAGTCCTAATGAACCCCTTCTTCAACAGGTCCTCAATCTGGGTCTGTAGCTCCTTATGGGCAGCTGGATGAAGTCTATAATGGGGCTGGTTGGGTAGGGACGAATCGGGAATAAGGTCTATCGCATGTTGTATATCCCGAAGTGGTGGCAACGTCGATGGTAGCTCATCCGGGTAAACATCCTTATATTCTTCCAACAATGCCTGGAGCTCACTAGGTAAGTCATAGGCAGGCTCTGGGCAAAGTCTGTGTGTCTCATCTAAGCACCCCTGGTCCCTATTTATGCTTGAGGGTAGGCTGCTCGGATGGTTCACGAACTGACAGGCTTTTAACACCTCATTAATTACGATATTAAATTCGCAGGCGCCTGAGGTACATGAAGAGTCGGCTGGCGGGGGTTGAGAGAAGAGACCGCACGCAACCGCAAGGTGCCACCGAGGTTGATGTCGATGAGATGAGTCCTCGTAGGATCTAGAAGGAGCACCCGCCGCGACCTCTAGGATGGGTCTTTCGAGCTGCTTTGTGAGAGACCGCCTGACAAATGTCTTGTCGGGGTTGCCTGAAGAGTGTCTGTGCCGAACATTGTTGTTCTCAAGCCACGGGCCGGAGCACGTCCGTGGACATCCGGGGTGACCGCCCAAAGAGCCCGCGAACACTAAGAATGGACGTTGTTGAAACTAAAACTTGGTCTCAACGAGAGTTCGGACTCAAGGGGGAAGCTTGCACCTACTTATCTCAAATGAGAACACCTGGTCAGTTGCTTGTAACTAAGAGACAGACCCCGAACTACAGCGAGGATGTCCCGCCACACACCCGAAAGATCAAAGAGAGCTTCCCCTCCCTAACCAATGTTGAGTCGGGAACCTTGGTGGGCCTTGAGACCACTCATCCACAGAAGTTAGCCTTTGGGGGGAGAGGGGCGGTAGTACCCTCCCCAAGGTGGCCATGAGGGGTCTATTTATAGTTTTCCAAGTTTGGCTTGCAAATAGCGGAATCTCGCCTTTTGGATTTACTAAACGCAATCCAAAACGGTCTGCCAACAACGTAACTCCGCGGTTGGGGGGGGAGACCAGCAGACCAAAATATTTATCTGTTGGTGATACCATGGTAATTTGGAAGTGATCAAACATGTAGTCTCACTACCAACGCAGTAATGAGCCTATCAGGGTCGCACATAAGAACGTTTGGAAAATTTGGAAGATTGAATTATGTTGGTCTTACTCATGTGATGAGTGAAGGACCAAGCACTGGCATGAGATGAGTAAAGGACTGGACTCAGCCATGCGTTGAGTGCATCGAGGCCACTCAAAGCTTTCGTCGAGTCAAGTGCTGGTTCATCGAGTTAGCGATGAGAGTGTTGAGACAACTCGATGATTCGTCGAGTCAATCGTTGATTCGTCGAATGATGGCGTTGAGTGTATCAAGTCTACTCAGCTAGGTGTTGATTGCGTTGAGACCACTCAAAGCTTTCGTCGAGTCAAATGTTGACTTGTGGATTAGGCGTTGAGAGCGTTGAGAGCACTCGATATCATCGTCGAGTCAAACATTGACTTGTCGAATTAGGCGTTGAGAGAGTCGAGATCATTCGATGCTTTTATCGAGTTAAATGTTGACTCGTTGAATGATAGCATTGAGTGTGTTGAGTTCTTACAATGATTTGTCGAGTCAAGTGTTGATTCGACGTGTCTGGAGTTGAGGCGTTGAGTGCGTATTGTGTTGAGTGCACTCAACGATTCATCAAGTTAAGTGTTGATTCGTCGAATATCGACGTGTATACTCAATGATTTGTCGAGTCAAGTGTTGATTCGTCAAATATCGTTGTGAATACTCGACAAATTCTGTTTCGTCTGGTTTAATTCCTCTAAGTCCGATTCGGCGCGGTCTGCTGGTATGGGTTGGCTCGGTATTCAATATATATAGTATTTATACAATAAACTAAAGAATCAGACGAATAGAGAGTTACGGGATTTTCATTTTGACCTAATCCCGAGTCGGCTCTTCTCCCCTACCAACGGAACTATTCCTCCAAGTCTGATTATGCCGATCTCTCCGCCGACTGTTCATCGTCCTTGTACTTTGCCGAAAAGTGTTTCCAGGGTGTTAGTACTCATCTCCGTCGCCTCTTATATTACAGACCTAGCAGTCTGTGAAGATGCAGAACGTTATCTTCCAACCTAGATCTTGTGCAACACGAGTCTAAGGGTTCTCCCGTTCATGTGGATCACCTGTAGAGGCGTGGACAGAATTTTATGCTCGGAACTCTGGCTGTTGCCATTCGTTGGATTCAATCGGAGCACCTTGGTTGAGTATTGACTCAATCCCTCAAAGGTAAAATTTTATTACCGCACTTTACTTCTTGATTAACGTTCATCGCTAGATCCGAACTATTTTGGGTTTCTTGTTCCATTTTCGCTGCGCACAAGTGTTGTGACGTATAACAAAACCCAACAGTGGTATCAGAGGGAGGTTTATGGATGATCATTGTTTCAGAAGTTTCTAAATCCATTATGTGTAGATCTGGAAATTTTAGAAGTGTTCTAAATGCACAAATCTATTCTTAGAACTTCTCCAAGAACTTATATGATTTCTTGTAGATATATTTTGAAAGAAAAGGGAGAGTAATCTCTGGTTAACTATAGAGTGAGGGGGGGGTGAATAGAGTTAGTTAAAAAATTCCTTTACAACTTTTTACAGTTATAAAATAGGTGATATAATAATAGCTAAGAGATATTAACAAAAATAAAGAAAAACAGCACTAAGCTACCACCGCACAAGACAAAAAGAAAAACAACAAACACACATACAACACAAGAATTTTATAGTGGTTCCCCAACTGGGTATATCCACTCTTCTACCACCCTGATAGGAATCCACTACAGGTTTTGATCAGGTGACTGCCACCACAATATCTATTTGAAGAGAGATGTTGCAACCCTTTGAGCTTTTGATCAGGTGCCCAAAAACCAAACTCAAGTTTTTTGAAAGGTGACTTGTGAACCAGGTTAACTTTTGAATGGATTTAAAACCCTGTATAGTGGGGTGAGGAGTAAAGTGATGCTAGTCTTCTCTTTTCTCAAAAGCACTTTGAGAAGAGTTTGTGTGGATTCCCGATCTTGTCAAAGCTCCCGCTGAGATGTATAGTTGTTCAGGATTGAGAAGCTTTGTCCAGGAGTGAATAAGTCTTCAGCTTGTGAAAAATAGATCCAGGAACTTTAGAAAAATGAATCTATATTATCTCAGCAAAATCCTGGAAGGAGGAGATGAAGAAGACTCTTGAACAATTTGTGTTGTTCTTCTTCTGTCTTCTTGAGAGCAAAGTAAGAGATGTCGATTTTGAGTTGCTGTGTAATTTTCTACTCTTGCTAAGAATATCTCTCTGCAATTTTTGCTCTGAAATAAGAACTATGTTCCATGTTCTCAGTCTCAGTGTCCTTTTCTTAAAAATATTATTCTCTGTATATTCTCTGAGACAACCAATCTTCCTTCGAAATTTGAATCACTGCAATTAATGTCTTGCTGGAAAACTGGGAAGGAAAAATGCTAGCATGACTGTCATTATTCGTTTCCCTAACTGTCCTGAGAAATATGTCAAATAAATCTTCTGATGAATACCATAATCAATGCTTCCAGGAACGGCTATATTCATAGGGAATATAGGTATTGATTACTCAGGGAATTTATGACTTAAAATAATTATAGAGAGGGAACAAATAAGAAAAGAACAAAGAACATACAGCTTACAGAATTCGTCGACCAGATAACAGTTTCGTCGACCTGCACTCAGAGAATGTCGACCTGAGAAATCCTGTTCGTCGACCTGAGCTCTGTGAAGTAAAAACTGAATATAAACAACTGATTCTATGCTCCAAGAACGTCGACCTAAGAATATGTTCTGCACTCAAAGATCGTCGACCACAGAACTTGAACAAACAGAATTAGTTGAACTGAGAACCAGTCTGGAAGAAAACGTCGACCAAGAACATATCCTTCTGATGAATATCGTCGACCTGAGCTCTGAGTTCGTCGGGCTGAGTTTGACTAACGTCGAACTAATTTCCAGACAACTGAAAAACTTCTAAGTCTTGAATCTGAAGTCCACATCAGGCAGGTCCATGAAATTGACACTTGGGGGACATGCCTAAAACTTAGAAAGAAAAACTAGTGACCCTAACTATACAACATGGGTCAACACAACCTAAAAAGTGAACCTAGCCCAAATCAAAATAGGGGTTCCAACATCCTTGTTACTCCTTAATAGTAATCGTCCCTCTTGTTGGTTTGTGAAACCAAATATGTGTTAGATTTTGAATCTCACAAAGACAGACGAGCTTGTCTTGTGTAAATTGAGTTGGTGTTGCGCATGTCTAGTGCATGTAAATCTGAAGATTTAGAAAGGTTCTAGATGTTCAGATTTATCTCATTTCATCAAGTGTTGATGATTTCTCTTGTGCATATCTGGGATGCATTTGGATTATGACTTCTATAAATTTTATTTTATGGATGTGCACATTGGTTAATCATTAACCATGATTAAGTGTTAATCATTTTTTTACAAAAATCCCTTAAGTAATATTAAGTATCTGGGTGCCTTCCGATGGATGACACTCTTCCTGTCTCGATGGATGAAGTGTGGGCTTGTCAAAATAAGGTGGATTAATCTATCTTGGTAAGGGTGCGAGCGGATAATTGTGATATCTCACTGTCGACATCAGGTCAATATTAACTGGGTGACCTCAAAGGTTGAGTGCCCAGAGACATAAGGTTAGCATACACCATATGATGGACAATGTTTTAAATGTCGGCCGACATGTCCGACATGTCCGACATGTCGGCCGATATGTCTGATTTCAGGGGAAAATGATCTCTTTTTTTACAATTTTAGGAGAAAAAATTCATTTTTAATAAATTCATCCAAAATTTCGGTCAAAATCCGAAATTTTGCCTGAATCTGAGATTTGCAAATTCAGGCGATATTATATCTTTTCAGAAATTATGTTTCATATAAAGGTTTACATTCGATGTTTTGCCCGAAATTTTCTTCCAGTCCCGACTCTTTCCTTTTACGGTGTGAAGTAGAAAACGAAGCTCCTCCTTCTCCGTCGGCGTTGAGCAGCGAACAGAGCAGCACTGCCGCACTGGTATTTCTCCCTCCTCCTCCGTCAACGATAAGCAGTGAACGAAGGCACTTCCTATCTCCCTGCTCCTCCTCCCTCCTCCTACGTCGGCGGTGAACATCGAACGAAGCATGTGTTGGAGCATGCAATCCACGCTTCCTGGTTTGCTAATAACAAATCTTGCTTGTATTTGATTTTTGGGTGTTTTTGGGGTGCAGAAAACACAGGTCTATCTCTAATTTCTTTTTGGTGATGAATTGGATCAGAATTGAGCTCGAGAGATATCGCCAGGCGATATTGAGTAACGCCGACAAGCGATAGCGCCACTCGACGCATTTTCGTTCGACACTCGACGAAGCTCGTGGGCGACGTGGCATCTGTTACATCGCTATCGCTAGACGGCGATATCCCGTATCGCCAAGCGATAGTGCACATTCGACGCTCGACGTATCTGCGATGCGAAAATGAGGAGTTTATTGGATCCCTGGTTTGGATTTGGGCTAGATTCACAGAGTTAAGATGTCTTTGACCCATCTTATATAGACAGGGTCATTGGTTGTGTCCTAGAGTCTAGGGTTTGTCCTTAGAACATCATCATGTGGACCAGCCATCCTCCAGACTGCCAGAGAAACTCAAGACTTAGAGATATCTTCAGCTCAAGGAAATGTGTTCGACGTTCGTCGATCTAAGCTCAACGAACCATATTCCTTGGTCGATGATTTTTGGTCTACTATTTGAACTCTTCTCAGCCAGAGACTTCTCAGATTCTGTCTAAGTCCACAATCATTCTTCGGTCGACGAATTTGGATCTCTGTTCGACGAATGATGATTGTCAAATCGACGAAGATTGTAGCAGAATTGACAAGTTTCCCTTGAAGACTAATTGCTATTGTCTGGTCGACGAACTCATCAGCTCAGCTCGACGAACTGTGAACTCAGCTCGACGATTTCTGTTCTTCGTTCAACGATTCCAGACTTGGTCCTCTCCAGTTTTCCGTCCCTTTTCTTTGCGATGATTCCTGAGTAATTAATGCTCAATCTTCTCGGAATGTTACCATTGGAACGAGCATTGATCATGGATTATTACATGCCGTTTTTCCACGGGACAGTTAGGGAATTCATTCATTGTCACTTCCTTCTCAGGCCGACTGCATTTACTGCTCAAGGATTCAAATTTCGAATGTGTTTTTTAGTCAATTTCAAGAAAAGAAAAGATTAAGCAGTCCTGCTGACACACATTACATTCAAGAAGTTTTACAGAAATCAAAAGTTTCAAACACTGCAATCAGCCTAGGCCAGAGAACATCATCATCAAGAAGAAGAAGAACATACAATCTATATCAAGATTCTTCTTCTTTCAACCCTACAGGACAACTTCAGAAGGACAACAATAACTCTATCTGTCGAAGAAGTTCGTGAAGCAATCTCTGGTCAAGGCAATCAAGTTTTTGAAGACCTGTCACCCTGAAGCAGAGCTCCAGATTTCCTGATCCATTCAAGATCTCAGGGGGAGCAATCTGCTGAAATCAATCCACTAGTATTCTCAGTTGTTATTGAGAAAGAGAAGACACCATCACCTTTTTCATCCTCTGTATAGGGTTTTAAGTCCCTTCAAAATTATTCCTGGTTGCAAGTCTCCTACCAAAGACTTGAGGTTTTGGTTTTTGAGCACCTGAACAAAAGCTCATTGGTGTCAGACACCTGATCAAAAATCTGAGTGGATTCCTACCAAGGGTGGTAGAAGAGTGGATGTACCCAGGTTGGGGAACCACTATAATTTCTTGTGTCATCTAGTTGCCCTTTTTCTTTTGTTTTGACTGTGTTCTGTGATTTGTTAGGTTGTTGTGCTTATTACTTTGTTTGCTAACCTGTTCACCTAGGATTACAGCAAAAATTATAAAGATTTTGTAAGAGACCACAATACTCTATTCACCCCCCCCCCCCCCTCTAGAGTATTTCAGATCTAACCTTCACTTTCAATTGGTATCAAAGGGAGGTTGGTTATTGTTGGTTTCGCAGGCCAACACCTGAACCATAAAGATCCCTCTTGTTAGATCTGATTGTTTTGTTTCCATTATTAGATTTATTTCTTCACAGAATGACTCAAAATAACGATTATGCAAGCATCAGACCTCCAGTATGCAATCTTAACAGATTTTCCATCTGGAAGGCAAGAATCAAATTGTATATGAACTCTATTGATGAAGATATCTACAATTCTATTTTGACAGGTCCCCACCCCCAACTCTTCACATTTTCTACAACGTCTTCAAGCACAACAGCAGTGCCACCACCTGAGTGGACTGAAGCCCAGAGGAAAGCCAAAATTGCAGATGCAAAAGCAATGAACATCTTGGCTCAGACTATGTCAGATGATATATTTCAGAAGGTGGCTGAGTGCACCTCAGCCAAGGCCATTTGGGACTCCCTCAACAAATGGTAGCTGGTTTAGCTGATGAAAGGAAAGACAGGAGATCAAATCTCATATCCCTGTATGAGAATTTTAAGAAGAATGAGGCCGAATCAGTTGCTGAAATGTACAATAGGTTGAGCTCAATCATCAATGAGCTTAAAACCTTGGATAAAGATATCACCCTTACAGAGGTGAATGACAAAATCTTGATGTGCTTCCCTAGCTCTTGGGACTCAAGAATCTGGCCTATCAAAGAGCCAGAAGCCTAAATGAGATATCAACTGAATCTCTGCTAGGCAAACTAAAATCTTATGAGCAGTTGATTAAATCAAGAGAAGCAGCTGAACAGAAATCAACAACTCCAGTGAGAAAAGATCACAGTATAGCTTTCAAGGCATCAGAGGAAAGTGAGACCTCAACATCCAATGAAGAACTAATGAGCCTCTTTGCAAAAAGATTTTATAAGATGGCTAGAAAGGACTTCAGAAAAAATCATCCAGGCAGGATGATAAGCCCAAATATGACAAGACACCAACCAAGGAGGTTGTGTGCTTTGGATGTAGAAAGCCTGGACATTATATCTCTGAATGTCCAGAAAGCCAGAAGAAGGAGAAAAGCAGAGAAAAAGACTACAGGAGAAAACACAGCAGCAGACCCTCCTCCAACAAGTACAAAAAGAGAGACATAGGCTTTGTTGCTGAAACATGGAGTGATACTGAAGAAGAATCATCCTCCTCTAGCTCAAGTGAAGAAGAGGAAGAAGCAAGAACCAAGGAGGTTTGTCTTATGACAATTGATGCCTCCAGGAGCAGTTTAGGATCAGAAGGTGAATCTGAAGATGAGGCAGCCTCAGAGTCAGAGGCAGATCAGGTTCTTTCAAGCTTTGATTATAATTCTAATTCATTTAAAATTGAATTCAAGACTATGTGTTTCGATTTAATTAGTTCAGAGAAAGAAATAAAAGCCCTTAGAGAAAAACTAGGAAACCTTGAATCTGTTAACTCAAAAAATCTTAAACTAAAAGATCAACTAACTTCAGCAAATGAGCAGATAATTAAATTAAAATCTGATTTATGTGAGGCTAAACAACTTGAGCAATCTCTCAATGGAAGAAGTCTCAAGCTGATGGAGATAACAAGCACAGTAAATGCCAGATTAAATGGCAAGCTGGGCTTGGGTGCATCATCAGGTTTGCCCCCCATAATTAAGAAAAATATCCTTGCGACACCCATTAAATTTGTTTCTACCAAGGGAAAAGAGAAGATAATAAACAAACCAATGTCTGAAAACAATCCAAAACCCATAGACAAGAGCAATAAAAATCAAAAAACAGCTAATAAAAACAAGATTCAGTAGCATTCGTCGAACTCAGATCAACGAAATGTGGCCCGTTCGTCGAACCTAGATCGACGAACATTGAACGCAAACTTCAGTAATAACAATTCATCTAACTGCGATCGATGAACTTTATATGGTTCGTCGAGCAGAGGTCGACGAACATGGGGCACGGAAAATGACTATAGTCATTCTCTGAGCAGAGATCGACGATCTCAGCCCTATTCATCGAACTCTGGTCGACGAACTTACAGAAACTCGTCGAACCCAGAAGGACCAAACATAAATCATTTCTATTACAGAAATTCTAAGACATCTGATAAACCATTCACTCTAGTAGCTGATTGGGTTATTCCACCTATGAGATATCACCCCTTAGGTTATAAATCTCAACCTACTTTGTCAGTTATATCCAGCTTTTCATTTCAACAAAATAAAGGACCCAAGGTAACCTGGGTCAAGAACAATTAATTTGTGTTTTTCATTACAGGTGAAGAGATGTCCAAGGGTGAGTCAGACCTGGTACTTGGACAGTGGTTGCTCTAAGCATATGATAGGCAGCAAGGACAATCTATCTAATTACAAGTCCAAGCTAGGACCAAAGATGATCTTTGGTGATTCAAATAGTGGCCAGTCTGAAGGATATGGAGCAGTAAAGATTGGAACAGTTACCTTCAAGAGAGTAACATATGTAAGAGGACTCAAACATAACCTAATATCCATAAGCCAATTATGTGATGAAGGTTATCAGGTACACTTTAACTCTACCTACTGTTCTATTATTAATAATGAAAACAAAACTGTTTTAATTGGAACTAGACAAGGTAACATATATTTAGTAGATTTTATTTCTGCCAAAACTGATGTTTGTTTACTCAATATCACTAGTAACCAAAATGAGTTGTGGCATAAAAGATTAGGTCATGTAAACCTTAAGAATATAGCTAGGTTATCTAAAGACAACCTTGTTAGAGGCTTACCTTCTGGTCCCTACAAGAAGGAAAACCTATGCAGGGCTTGTCAATTAGGCAAGCAAACTAAAACTAGTTTCAAATCTATTAATAAGAGTGATTCACCTAGGATTTTGTATTTGCTTCATGTGAACCTATTTGGACCCATTGCAGTACAAAGCCTAGGAAGGAAGTCTTACACTTTAGTAATTGTTGATGACTTCTCCAGATTCGGTTGGGTGGCCTTTCTGAGAACTAAGTCAGATACATTCAAAGTTCTTACAGATTTTCTCAGCACCATACAGATTGAGTTCTCTACTCATGTTGCATTGATCAGAAGTGATCATGGCATTAAGTTTGAGTCTCTTCTTATACATGAGTCCTGTGAGAAGGAAGGTATCAGGGAGTGCTTCTCAGCCCCTGGAACTCCCCAACAAAATGGGGTAGCTGAAAGGAAAAATAGGACACTCATTGAAGCTGCAGGCACATTATTGGCAGATGCTTACATGCCTCTATCCTTTTGGGCAGAAGTTGTAAACACTGCTAACTATGTCCTGAATAGAAGCCTCATACATAAGCTGAAAAATAAGACCCCCTATGAATTGCTTAAAGGAAAGAAACCTAAAATCACATATTTTAAAGTTTTTGGTTATATATGTTATATTCACACAAATAATAAAAGATACATTAGAAAGTTTGAGTGTAAGGCTGAAGAAGGAATTTTTCTAGGATACTCCCAAGTAAGCATGGCCTATAGGGTTTTTAATAAATCCTCTCTTAAAATTGAAGAGTCGGTCCATATATCTTTTGATGAAGCTAACATGTCTTATAAGGAGAAAGATATTTCTACCAAAAGCTCTTTGCAGGTTCCAAAATTGTGTGAGTCTATGGATGGACTAAACCTTACCCAAGAGGTGTTAACTCATCCTTCTCCACAGGTTGCTGAAGACAATGAAGAAGAAAATCAAGTGGAAGTGGCTGAACTTCCCTCAACAGCTAATAACATTCCTCAAGAGGAATTAATTATAGAAGCTGTTGCTGAACAAACTCCACTCACTGATCTTGTCACACTTAGAGATCACCCCAGATCTCAAGTGATTGGAGACATTTCAGCAGGTGTACAGACAAGGCATCAACTCAACCAAGACTTGATGCATGTTTGTTTTCTCTCTCAGATTGAACCTCTCTCCATCCATGAAGCTGAGCAAGATCCCCACTGGATCATTGCAATGTAAGAGGAACTAAATCAGTTTGAGAGATGTAGAGTTTGGGATTTGGTTCCAAGACCTCATAACTACCCAGTTATTGGAACCAAATGGGTCTACAGAAACAATCTGGATGCTCAAGGAAACATTGTGAGAAACAAGGCCAGGCTTGTTGCTCAGGGCTACAGGAAAGAGGAAGGAATTGACTATGACCAAACATTTGCCCCTGTTGCAAGGTTAGAGGCCATAAGAATATTCCTTTCCTATGCAGCTCACAGGAGATTCAAAGTTTTCCAAATGGATGTCAAGAGTGCATTTTTGAATAGAGTGCTTCAAGAAGAGGTTTATGTGGAACAACCTCCAGGTTTTATCTCTCTAACTCAACCCTCTTTTGTGTTTAAATTGCATAAAGCTCTCTATGGTTTAAAGCAAGCTCCAACAGCTTGCTATGAGACCTTAGCAAGCTTTCTTTTAGAGTATAAATTTACAAGAGGAACCATAAATAAAACCCTTTTCACTAGACATCATAAGGACCAAATCATATTAGTGCAAATATATGTGGACGACATCATCTTTGGGTCTACTGATCCCAAATTATGCAAGAGGTTTGCTGACCTCATGCATTCCAAATTTGAGATGAGTAACATGAGTGAGCTCTCCTACTTCCTTGGTATCCAAGTGAAGCAGCTCCATGATGGTATCTTACTCTCCCAAGCTAAGTATGCTAAAGAGCTTATTAAGAAGTTTGGGATGGGTGATGCTTCAGGAATGAAAACACCTATGACTACCAATGCTGTTGTGGATTCTGATGCACCAGGGAAACATGTTGATCAGAAGCTTTATAGGGGAATTGTTGGATCCCTATTATACCTAACAGCTAGCAGGCCTGATATCATGTTTGCCACATGCCTTTGTGCTAGGTTCCAAGTGAACCCCAAAGAATCTCACCTTATTTTCTTAAAAAGAATTTTGAGATATATAAAAAGTTGTCCAAATCTAGGACTCTGGTATCCTGTAGAGTTAGAGTTTGAGTTAACTGGATACTCAGATACTGACTATGCTGGATGTAAAGTGGACAGGAAAAGTACCTCTGGAACTTGCCAGTTCCTGGGTATGAGACTTGTCTCTTGGTTTTGTAAAAAACAAACATCTGTGTCTACATCAACTGCAGAAGCAGAATATATGGCTGCTGGCAGCTGCTGTTCACAAATGTTATGGATACAAAATCAACTCCTAGACTATGGTGTCAACTTAAATAATTCAACATTATTTTGTGATAACACTAGTGCTATTGCTATAGCACAGAATCCAGTTCACCATAGTAGGACTAAACATATTGATATAAGGCATCATTTCATTAGAGATAGTGTAGATAAAAAGAAAATTAATCTAATCCATATTCCTACTGATTTAACCAATAGCACTAGTGTTCTTTATAAATCAACTGGGAATGATCAATGGAGAAGAGTTAAATTAGTTTCTATCTGCATTCGACGAATTCTCCAGAGTTCGTCGAACGGAGTTCGTCGAATTAGGGAAAGTTTGAGAGATGCTCGTCGAACGGCGATCGACGAATTCTCTGTGTGGAAATAATTTTCATCGACCTGAGATCGACGAACTTTGCTTCAGAAGATATTTCGTCGAACGGAGTTCGACGAACTGTTTTCGTTTCTTCTGGATGAGATCGACGAATTATTTATCTATAATTTATTTCGTCGACCTCAGTTCGGAGAACTGTTTTCATTTTCGTGTAACGGAGTTTGTCGATTCATATTCAGGAAAACCCTATATCTAGGTTTTTTTCGACCTCCATCCCGCGCTTTCAGTTCCTGTTGCACTTGATCGATGTTTGTCTCTCTTGCAGGTAATCAATGGCGATTCCAGCGAGCACCCTGGCTGCAATGCAATTCGATACAGGCTTTGATATGGACTTTGATTCATTTCAGCATTCTGATCCTATATTTCTTTACATTCTGGAACTTCGAGAAGAGCTAGGTCTCAAGGATTTTATGACCAGGAGAATCAAACTGCATGCAACGGAGATTAAAGAATGGGTGTATACTTCTTCTGCTTCTGAGGACAACACCTTGACAGGGAATATCGGGGGTAATGTTGTTTCTTTATCCCCCGCCGTTATTTCTGAGATTTTTGAGTTAGTCATTGGAGAAGAAGATTTGGATATAGATTCTGATGATTATAGTTCGATGCTGAATCTGATGGGGTTTACTGGGAGTAACCCTAGCAAGCTGTTAAAAAAATAACTTTCTGCCGCCTACCAGTTCTTGGCGGATGTTGTGGGAAAAGTGTTGATGGGCAAGCACACCGCGTACGATTACATAACAAGATACCAATTCCTTGTCATGTGCGCGGTGGTCAACAAGAGTTACGTTGATTGGGGCAAGATCTTCTTTGGTTTGATAAAGAAGAAAAACAGTAAGAAAGAGGTATGCTTTGGAAGAATCCTGGGGATTTTCCTTCAAGCAAAAGCTGGTGAATTAATGGTCTCCCCAACCATATTCATGAATGCCAGCAAGCGCCTCACATGCGCTTTGTTTGGCAGATGGTAGAGGACGATCTATAAGCCATCCAAGGCTTCCTCCTCTTCCATCCCAGCTTCTAGAGCACAAGGGCCGTGCAGGCCACTCCCCACCCTGCGGAAGAGGTAATCCCATCTCCACAACCTCTTCCAGCAACCCATCTTCCATCTTCAACCAGTCTTCCAATTCCTTCAGCTTCCCCCATTCATGTTTCTCCATCAACTCATGCATCCCCTGCTATGTCTCCTCCAGCATCACCTCCTCCACCTCATCTGTTTAACATTCCACATTTTAATATACCATCCCCTTCTCCACCTCCACCAGACACCACCATGACAGATGTCATTCCCCTTGTATCTCCTCCATCTGTTCCCCTCACTTCATCTACTTCTCTACCATCACCAACCACTTATCCATCTTTGGACCCCCCCCCCCCACTGTATCTACCATCATAACCCTGCTCACTCCCCTCCTCAAATCCCTAATCACAGAGGCCATTACACCTCTTGTAAATTCTATCAATTCTTTATCTGCCCAAGTATCTCTTCTTTCTTTTGCCCCCTCTTCATTCAGGATCCTGGCTCCAGGTTATCCTGAAACCAGGAAGGGGGAGATGCTCTGTGATGAAGCAGCAGTAGATATAGCAGCAGTTTCAGATGCAGTAGCAGTTCCTCCTACAGCAGTTTCAAATGCAGAAGCAGCAATTTTGACAGAATTTAATTCGGATTTGATTGACTTGATTCATTTCATGGATACCGACATTGAATTAGATGAGTCAGTTCCAGAGCAGATAAAAACTGTTGGTGATTTCCATTTGAATCCCACAGTTGATTTGGCTATTTTGTTGAGATATTTTGATACAATTTATGTACAGTTCCCTTCTACTAAGCCATCCTTGGCTATTATTTCTGTCACCTCTCCAATAATTCCTACAGTTGCTAAGCAACTTAGTGACAGTTTTGTTGTTCTAGAGCAAGCCATCTCTTTCCCCCCCAGAAGAGATTTCTGCCCCTATTTTTGTTATGGATGATTCCCCAATGTCTGACCTGGATGCATTGATTCTGGCAGACAATGAGGAAGAGAATAAAGCTCTAGAAGAGAGCTCAGTCTTAATTAGTTCTCCAGTTCCAGTTCAACTTGCCAAGCCCCAGATCTCTGCAGTTACCCTAAGAGCGATTGATGCTCTGTATGCCAATCCTCAAGGGTCTAGCTCAGATGAGGAAGATGAAGATTCAGATGAAGAAGCCCAGAAGAGAGTCAGGTCTAAGAAGAGAAAGGCTCCTCCTCCTGTTCCTAAGCCCAATCCAATAGCTGACACTCCCTACTACATCTTGCATAACATCACTCCCTATGAGGGAATGCCTGCTTGGATGTGGTTGTCAAAGAATCAACAAAAGGAAAGAAAGAAAAGCATGAGATACTCTTCTTCACCAGTTTATAGATACAGAAGAGATCCTCCTCCTCCAGCTGCTGGTACTTCCAGTTCCTCAATTTCAAAGCCTGCTCCTGTACAAACCTACAAAAGGCATCAGAGCAAGTTTTCAGGAGGTTACCAGCAGAGGCAACAATCTTCAGGCAGACAACAACCTCAACAGCAACAACCTCAGCAGCAACAGCAAAATGTATCTGTAGAACAGAAGGCTGACAGTCCCAAAAGACCATATTCACCTCCTCTTCCTTTTGAGGATCCTGAAATAGCTAACATTGCTAGAATGGCCAGATTCCAGAAACTGATTGGCCTCTCATTGATTAATAAAGCAAAAACTGAAGGAAAGGACATTTCAAGATACTCAACTATGTCAAAATATAAAAAGAAGAACTTAAAAGGTTTGACAAAGCAAACAAACTTTTCAATGTTGATGACTATATGAAGCTCCATCCAGAGGCTGTTGTTCCCAGAACCTCTACTCAGAATATGCTTGGTATAGCTGATATGACAATGACTATAGCTCAGGCAGCTAATCCAAATAGAGAGATCAAATTCTCAAAGCCTGCAGCTAGTAGTAGCAGCAGCAAATAGAAAGATAAAGACCAATTCAAGAAGAGCAAGATATGATCTAAGTTTTTCTTTCTTTTCCTGTTTTTGCTTTTACAACTCTCTGGTTATGTTTTTGAACAAAGCTTTTATATATCTGCTACATGTGTTATAAATTCTCTGTCAGATATATGCTTTTACTGCTTTGTTTTGTTTCAGTCTGTGTCATCACTTAGTGATCTCACCCAAATAGGGGGAGATTGTTGGATCCCTAGTTTGGATTTGGGCTAGGTTCACTGAGTTAGGATGTCTTTGACCCACCTTGTATAGTCAGGGTCATTGGTTGTGTCCTAGAGTCTAGGGTTTGTCCTTAGAACAACATCCTGTGGACCAGCCATCCTACAGACTGCCAGAGAAACTCAAGACTTAGAGATATCTTCAGCTCAAGGAAATGTGTTCGACTTTCGTCGATCTAAGCTCAACGAACCATATTCCTTGGTCGACGATTTTTGGTCTACTATTTGAACTCTTCTCAGCCAGAGACTTCTCAGATTCTGTCAAAGTCCATAATCATTCTTCGATCGACGAATTTGAATCTCTGTTCGACGAATGATGATTGTCAGATCGATGAAGATTGTAGCAGAATTGACAAGTTTCCCTTGAAGACTAATTGTTATTGTCTGGTCGACGAACTCATCAGCTCAGCTCGACGAACTGCGAACTCAGCTCGACGATTTCTGTTCTTCGTTCAACGATTCCAGACTTGGTCTTCTCAAGTTTTCCGTCCCTTTTCTTGGCAATGATTCCTGAGTAATTAATGCTCAATCTTCTCGGAATGTTACCGTTGGAATGAGCATTGATCATGGATTATTACAAGCCATTTTTCCACGGGACAGTTAGGGGATTTATTCATTGTCGCTTCCTTCTCAGGCCGACTGCATTTACTGCTCAAGGATTCAAATTTCGAATGTGTTTTTTAGTCAGTTTCAAGAAAAGAAAAGATTAAGTAGTCCTGCTGACACACATTACATTCAAGAAGTCTTACAGAAATCAAAAGTTTCAAACACTGCAATCAGCTAGGCCAGAGAACATCATCATCAAGAAGAAGAAAAACATACAATCTCTATCAAGAGTCTTCATCTTTCAACCCTACAGGACAACTTCAGAAGGACAACAATAGCTCTATTTGTCGAAAAAGTTCCTGAAGCAATCTCTGGTCAAGGCAATCAAGTTTTTGAAGACCTGTCACCCTGAAGCAGAGCTCCAGATTTCCTGATCCATTCAAGATCTCAGGGGGAGCAATCTGCTGAAATCAATCCACTAGTCTTCTCAGTTGTTATTGAGAAAGAGAAGACACCATCACCTTTTTCATCCTCTGTACAGGGTTTTAAGTCCCTTCAAAATTATTCCTGGTTGCAAGTCTCCTACCAAAAGAATTGAGGTTTTAGTTTTTGAGCACCTGAACAAAAGCTCATTGGTGTCAGGCACCTGATCAAAAATCTGAGTGGATTCCTACCAAGGGTGGTAGAAGAGTGGATGTACCCAGGTTGGGGAACCACTATAATTTCTTGTGTCGTCTGGTTGCCCTTTTTCTTTTATTTTGGTTGTGTTCTATGATTTGTTAGGTTGTTGTGCTTATTACTTTGTTTGCTAACATATTCACCTAGGATTACAGCAAAAGTTGTAAATATTTTGTAAGAGACCACAATACTCTATTCACCCCCCCCCCCCCCCTCTAGAGTATTTCAGATCTAACCTTCACTTTCAGAGTTCGTGGGACATGTTGCAGCAGTTACCGATATCGCCAGGTGGCGACACCTAGTATCGCCATGCGATATCTCCAGAGTATAAAAGCCATTCAATTTCTTATGGAAATCACGAATTTGATTACCTGAAGTGTACTTTCCTGCAAAGATGATTCAGTGAGCTCCAGATCTCAGAGATACTCCATACTCTCAAGAAGGCAAAAGCGCGGAAGATTGACGGCACGTTCGCAGCATTTGAAGCAACTCTAGCAAGGATTCATTGTCATCTTCAGCGCATTGTTTGAAGGGAGTGTCTAGCCTAAAGTGTTCAATTTGTTTTGTTCTTGTTTTATTATTTTCTCATTGTAATCGAGAGGGGAAATCACCGCCTTGTGCGTGGCGTATAGGTCCTTGTGTGGCTTAGGAGAGAATCGCCTCCTTGTGAGTGGCGTCCAAATACTTGTGTGGCTTAGGGAGAAATCATTGTCTTGTGTGCAGCGTATACATCATGATTAGATCTAGGGGAGGCTAGTAGCAAGATTTAGGAAGATATACGCTTTAGCCTGCCGGTTCTTGGTAGAAGAACCGGCGAAAACACAAGTAAATTATTTTTTTCATGAGTCTTTGTCTCTAGCTCTATAGAGACACTTTGTATTCAATTTATCACTTTTTAAATATATCATTGTTGTTTTAGCTAGTATACATTTTCATTCTTTAATTTTATTATTTTTATTCATCAAGCAAATTTGTCTGAATTTAAGAAGAATTTAAAGAACCCTTATTCACCCCCCCCCCCCTCTAAGGGCGTCGTAAGATCCAACATTTGATATCAGAGTGAGGTGACTCCAAAACCGGTTTCACCACCGGGAGTAGTGGCGCAAAACACTCACGCATTTTCTGAGGGGCAAGGTATAAGTTGACCTCCCTTATTCACGGGCACTGACTACAACTATTGGAAAGCTCGAATGTGATGCTTTCTAATAGCACTAGACATCAATATTTGGGGCACGGTAGAAACATGTTACACTGCCCCCATAACTGTAGTAGGAAGTGTCTCAATGGAAAAACCCAAGGATAAATGGGATGAAGCTGATAAGCTTCGCTGTAAAAATAACGCTAAGGCAATGAGCGCCTTATTTTATGCATTAGATAGGACTTAATTTAATCGTGTTTGTGCATGTGATACTGCATATGATATATGGAATCTTCTTGAAGTTACTCATGAAGGTACATCACAGGTAAAGGACTCAAAGCTTTTCTAGTTAGAATCAGTGTTTGAGAAGTTCAAAATGGAGGTTGATGAGGATGTAGACTCCATATACACAAGGTTCAAAAAGATAGTGAACGACTCAAGGATTCTAGGGAAGAATTTTTCAAATGGAGATTTGGTGAGAAAAATACTTAGATCGCTTCCCCCAAAGTTTAATCCAAAAGTGACTGCCATCTCGGAGTCACACGATCTAAAGTCTCTTCAAATTGAGAATCTAATAGGCAACTTAAAAACCCATGAAGTAGAGTTGAGGATTCAATAACAAGAGTATAGCCTGGAGCCAAGAAAGAAAGCTTTGGCGTTGAAGTCCAAGAAGGAAGAGGAAAGCGAGTCCGATGAAAGTGATGTTGGAGATGAAGAAAGCTTATTTGTGAAGAAATTCAGGAAATTCAAGAGAAATCCTGAAAGAAGAAATTCTTTCAAGAAATTTTTCAAGAAGCAAGAATCTGGGAATAGGAAAGGAAAAGCCCAAGCTGATGGAGTAGATGACGAAGATAGACCACCACCTGAGTGCTATCATTGCAAGAGAATTGGTCACATAAAGAGCAAGTGCCCAAAATATCTGAAAGAGCTGAAGGAGAAGCGGCATAGAAAGAAAGATAAGAAGAAAGTTCTGAAGGCAGAAACATGGGATGAATCCACTTCTGAGGAATCAAGCAGTGCAGGGTCAGAAACTGAAGAGGAGTCCAACATGTGCTTGATGGGAAAGAGCGTTTCATCACATGATGATGGAAGCAGTGTCCAGAGCGACACTGAGGTATCTCCTGAAACTTATGATGATTTATATTCTGAATTTTTGAGAGCCTGCAAATATTTAGATAAAAAACTGGATGAAATTCAAATAATTAAATCTGAAAATAAATTGTAAGTAAAAGAAAATTAAAAATTAAAAAATGAAGCAAAAGTACTTGGAAAGGAGAAAGCGACATGTCAAGAGGATTATCCCTCCTTGACAAAGATGCTAGAGCTTGAGAAAGATCTCTCTAAGACTCAGACTCGGGTTGAAACTCTTACAAGAGAGAAAGAGGCCTTAGAGAGATCTCTAAAGTTTTCTCAATCTCAAGTGGAAGGCAGCAGAAAGTCCTTCGCAAACCGATGAGGCGCCATTGTTGCCGAAAATAATGTATTAAGGGGACAAGTCCGTGATTTATAAATGGCCACTAATAAATTTGGAGTGGGCCAAAAATCACTAAATATGATTTTGGCAAACCAGTACTATGGTTCTGAAAAATTTGGACTTGGATACTCACCTAAACACTATCGCCTGGAGACATCCACTATCGCCGACGATAAGAAAAAGTCCAGAAAATCGTGTTTCCAAATTAAAAATAATAAAACTACTATCCTTATAGCTTCTAGCAAAGGGTCAAAATTTACTTTAAAAACCCGTCGACTTCTTTCATCAAGTGTGCCAAATGTTATAAGTTTGGTCACACAACACACACTTGTAAAAGACGGAACATTGTTCTGTTAAACAAATCTGGGTACCTAAGGCTTCCACCTATTCTATGGGAGGAATCACTTGGGTAATTGGATATTTACTCTCATCCTCTTTATAGGTGTGTTGGCAAGCTAAGGACAAATAAGACGTGTGGTACTTGGACTCAGGGTGTTCCAAGCACATGACGGGCAATAAATCAAAGTTCCTTAGCCTAGAGATGAAGAAATGAGGAGTGGTTACTTTTGGTGACAACGAGAAAAGAAAAATCATCGGCATTGGAGTAGTAGGTAACAAATCATTTACTATCTCAAATGTTTTGTATGTTAAAGGTTTGAAGCATTATTTAGGATGCGTTTGGCGCGGCTTCTCGCAACCTATTTGCTCCGGTGAGGTTGGACAAAAACATCATTGTCATAGAATATATGTTTGGTATTACAAATGTTACTACCATTACAAAAAAACTAGTTTGGGGCATAAGAATTTGGTATGACAATGACATTTTTGTCCAACCTCACAGGAGCAAATAAGTCGCTGCGATAAGCCGCGCCAAACGCATCCTTAATCTCTATAAGTAAGTTATGTGATGTTGGCTTAAATGTCTTATTTGACTCGTCTTCAAACTTATGCAAAATTATTAACTCCAAAACAAATGATACTGTTATTACTGCTCATAGGTTTCAAAATGTCTACATGATTAGATTTAATAATTTGTCACATTCTTCATTAAAGTGTTTTATATCTAAAAATGAGGAGTTAGATTTGTGGCATATACGTCTTGGACATTCTAGTTCCAAGTTAATTATAAAATTGTCTCAAAACAAACTTGTTGAAGGTTTACCTTTTTGCATGGAAATTTATCGTCTTTATGTTCACCATATCAAAAAGAAAAATTTTCAAAGTCGTCATTTAAAAGCAAAATGTTGTTTCCACCACTAGGCCTTTAGAATTAATACACATGGATTTGTTTGGTCCTGTTACCACACTAAGTTTAGGTGGTAGAAAATACACTTTTGTTTTGATTGATGATTTCTCTCGCTTAAGTTGGACAATTTTCTTAACGTCTAAATCTGATGTGTTTTTAGAATTTTCCAAATTATGTATACATGTTCAAAATGAACTAGAGTTAAAAATAAAATGCATTCGTTCAGATCATGGAGGTGAATTTGATAATGAAAAATTTGTTTATTCTTTCAATGAGTTAGGAATTAAACATGTATTTTCCGCTCCTCGTACCCCTCAACAAAATGGTGTGGTAGAGAGGAAAAATAAAACTTTGCAAGAACTAGCTCACACTATGCTATCTGAATACAAATTACCCAGATCATTTTGGGCTGAAGCTATTAGTACTGCTTGTTATGTTATTAATCATTTTATGCTTCGACCTCTCTTAAAATTAACACCTTATGAGTTATATTTTCAAAAGAAACCAAATGTGTCTTATTTTAAAGTTTTTGGTTGTAAATGTTTTATTTTGAACACTAAGGATAATTTAGGCAAATTTGATGAAAAGTGTGATGAAGGCATTTTTATTGGCTATTCTTCAACGAGCAAAACTTATAGAGTTTACAACAAAAGTACTAAAATAGTTGAAGAATCTGTATATGTTAAATTTGATGAGTTTTCCCTTGTGTAGAATCTAATAATACAGGTAAAGATGAAGAGTTCTCCCCTCTACAAAGGTTGGATGATGATGAAATTCTTGGAGACAAAGATAAAGAAAAAGGAGTCGAACAAGAAGAAGAAGAAGAGCAAGAATACGTGCCTCCAAGCGAACTAAGATTCACAAAAGATCATCCCCAAGATTTGGTTATTGGAGGACCGTCAAGAGGGGTAAGTACTCGTTCATCCGTACGTGAGTTATTCTATAATATGTGCTTTATTTTTGATATAGAATCTAAAAGTGTTGAAACTGCTTTAAATGATAATTCTTGGTTTTTAGTTATGAATGACGAGCTTAATCAATTTGAACGCAATAAGGTTTGGAAGTTAGTAGAAAGACCGTCAAACCATCCTATTGTAAGGGTTAAGTGGATTTTTAAAAATAAACTAGATAGTGAATCTAGGGTCACTAGGAACAAAGCTAGACTCGTAGCAAAAGATTATTCACAAATAGAAGGAATAGATTTTGATGAAACCTTTGCACCCGTAGCACGTTTAGAAGCAGGTAGAATATTTCTTGTATTTATTAGTTTTAAAAAGTTTAAACTATTTCAAATGGATGTTAAAACTGTTTTTCTTAACGGGTATATTAAGGAGGAGGTTTATGTAAAACAAGCTACAGGCTTTGTTGATGTTAAATTTTCTGATCATGTTTTTAAATTAAAAAAAAACCTTTATGGTTTGAAACAAGCACTCAGAGTATGGTATGATAGATTGACTATTTATTTATTAAAGAATGATTAAGAATTGATAGTGTTGATTGTACTCTATTTGTTAAAAATATTAATGATGATCTTATAGTTTTACAAATATATGTTGATGACATTATTTTTGGATCCACAAATGAAAAATTATGTGATAGTGTTATAAAAATTATGAAGAATGAATTTGAAATGAGCATGGTAGGCGAACTCACTTATTTTCTTAGGTTTCAAATTACTTAAAAGCATGATGGAATTTTTATTTGTCAATCTAAATATATTCATGATGTTTTAAAAAGATTTGGGTTTGAAAATCTAAAACAAGCAAATACCCCCATGAGTGTCTCATTAAAGTTAGGAAAGGATGAAAGTGGAATATCCATAGATCAAACACTATATAGAGGAATGATAGGATCACTATTGTATTTGACTGCTTCTAGACCTGACATTATGTTCGTTGTATGTTTAAGCGCTAGATTTCAAGCTAATCCCAAAGAGTCTCATTTAAAAGCAGTTAAACGTATTTTTAGATATCTTATTGGCACATCTAAGTTAAGTTTGTGGTATCCTCACAACGATACCTTTATATTACATGACTTTTCTGATTCTGATTATGCTGGCTGTTATTAGATCGTAAAAGCATCAGTGGCACCTGTCACTTACTTGGCAATTAACTAATTTCATGATCGAGTAGGAAACAGAATTTTGTTATCTTATCCACCACTGAGGCCGAGTACATGGTACTAGGCAATTGTTGTGCACAAGCTCTGTGGATGAAGCAAACTTTAGAAGACTTTGGAATTATTCATGAAACAATTGAATTAAAGTGTGATAATAAAAGTATAATTGACTTAACATATAATCCAGTTCATTATTCTAGGTCCAAACACATTGATGTACACCACCATTTCATAAGAGACCACATAAAACAAAATACGATCAAAGTCAATTTTATAAGCACTGATTCACAGCTTGCGGATATTTTCACGAAACCACTTCTAGATTCTCGTTTTTCATTGTTAAGATTAGAACTAGGAATTCTAAATATTTCAAACTGATAAATCGTCATAGTAAGCTAAACAAGAAAAATACTTAAATTGCTAAAAACATGAAAATTAAACCAAAATAAAATTACATAATCCATGAATGTGAACATCACATACTGAGTCTCATATTATTACAGCAGCACAACAACACATACTAAGTCCCACATAATATTACAACACAAATTATTTTAAAAATTAAGAAACTTCACTGTCGCCGGCGCCAGTGACTGTCGTCGGGCGATAGCGTTAACTTGTCCAGTCATCCCAAAAATCTTCAGAAATTTCTACTATCACCTGCACTTATCTCCCCTTGATCATCAGCTAAACTATGCTCACTGCTCCTCGTCCGGCGTGCTCGGCGAGTAGATGTACAGGGAGGGTCCATGACCGAATTTTCCCATTCTGCCGTCTCTGATGGAGTGGGCTTCAACTTGAGACTTTTTGTCAGAAATTTAAAAAATTTCTGAATTCCCAAGAAGTTCTTCACTTCCCTCTTGTGTTCTTCAAATGACTCTCGTAAGTCGTCCAACCCTTCTCGCAACAATCTACCTCTTGGAATTGGCGGGTTACGGATAGTGGACACAGGTTCACTACTCCTTGATGACCCTCCTCGTGTTGATCGGCCGATGGAAGGTGTTCCACTCGTCAAAAATATGGATGGAATACAATCGTTGAAGTACAAATCTGGGTCCATCCAAGTGTATTTCTTATATAAAATACATTGGATGATAGCTTTAAGTGGTAGTGTATTTAGTTTCTTCCAATTAGGACTCTTTAACCTAAATATATAGCGTATTATCGAAAGGATAAAGTCCGTCATGTCAAACGGCTCCCGCTCCAAAATCATGTATGTAACATAACTCAGTTAAGCCGTAATCTTACGTGTATCACCGAATTTGAGTAGGACAGTGTGCCTCATTATATCTTGCACTAGTCGTGCATCCTCAGTGAGCGTGGTCGTAAATTGAATAAGTGTTTTGGTGGAATTTCCACGCAAAACCAAATTCAATAGTGTCCAATCTCTATCCTTCTGATAGTTCTCTACTACATCTAAGTTATTTTCATGCTCTATTAACCCAAACTCTTCTCTAAGGTCGTAGTGGGTTATCTCTACTACATGTCCTTGTATCTTAGATCGTACTCCACCAATTGTTGGATCCCTAGTTGATTTGGGCTAGGTTAACTGACTTAGGATGTGACCCATCATGTATAGCCAGGGTCAAGTTGTGTCCTACAGTCTAGGTCAAGTCCTTAGGCTTAACTCTAGATGGACCAGCTTTTAACAAGACCATCAGAGACTTCAGTCTAACAAGTTTACATGACTAAGTAAAGTGAGTTCGACGTTCGTCGAACTCAGCTCGATGAAAGTAGTTCTGCGCTCGACGATCGTGAGATAATTCTTAGTGCTGAGCTCGACGATCTGTGTTCTCTGTTCGACGAAGACTCAGTTTCTACTTCAAGCCAAAGTCAGGAGAACTTCAAATTTTTCTAAGTTTAGCTTCAAGCTTCGGTCGACGAATTATATTTTGAGCTCGACGAACTTGGACCTCAAGTTATCAGTGTCTCGGATCGACGAAGTCAGCTTCTCAGGTCGACGAATGTTGTACTCTACTCGACGATTTCTGACTCAGAGAATTTGTGTCGACACTTAGGGTTTGTGTCGACACCAGACAATTTGTGTCGACACCAGGATATCAGTCGACACCCGCTTATGTCGACACCAGAGGACTTGTGTCGACACCAAGATCAATCTGTCAACACCAACTTATGTCGACACAGCATTTCAGCAGATGCAGAATATTTTGCCTAAGTCCAGAACTTTTCTCAACTCGACGAACTTGATTCTTAGCTCGACGAATGAAGACTGTATGTTTGATGAATGAAGATTGTCTGGTCGACGAACTCTCTCAAGCTCAGCTCGACGAACTCAAGCTCAGCTCGACGAACATAAGTGCAGCTCGACAAATTGTGTTCTCCGCTCGATGAATCCAGACTAGGTTTTCTTCAAGTTTCCCGTCCCGTTTCTGGGCGCTGATTCCTGAACATTTAATGCCAGATCTTCTCGGAATGTTACCGTTAGAACACGCATTGACTATGGACGATTACATGTCATTTTTCCATGGGACAGTTAGGAAAGTCATTGATTGCTGATTCTTTCCAAAGCCGACTGCAATTACTGCTCGACATTCAAAAGTTTGAATGTTCCTCAGTCAGAGATAGACATACATAACAAGAGAAAAGAATCAAGCAGTGATAGAGTAACAGAATTACAATACAGACAATCAGACAGATACTCTGAAGTTGTAGAGAAGAACAAACATTCTCAAATCAAAAGTTCTTAACTGCAATCAGCCTTGACCAGAGAACCTTTTCAAGAGGAAGAAGAAGAACAATCAAATTCAATCAAGAGTCTTCTTCTCTCTATTCTCAGGACCACTTCAAAGGACAACCAAGCTTTATCTGTCAAAAGAAGTTCCTGAAGCATTTCTGGTCCAGGCATTCTAGGTCCTTGAAAACCTATCACCCTGAAGCAGTGCTCCAGCATTCTTGACCAATTCAAGATCTCAGGGGGAGCAAGATCTGCTACAATCAATCCATAAGTCTTCTCTCTGATTGTTGACAGAGAAGACACTGTCACCCTCTTTCCAATTCCTGTATAGGGTTTTAAATCCCTTCAAAATTATTCTGGTTGCAAGTCTCCTTCCAAAAGACTTGAGGGTTGGTTTTTGAGCACCTTATCAAAAGCTCATTGGTGCCCAGGACACTTGATCAACTCATCCTGCAGTGGATTCCTACCTAGGGTGGTAGAAGAGTGGATATAACCAGATTGATTGGGGAACCACTATAGCTCCTTGTGTCTTCTGGTTGCTCTTTTCTTTTATTTTCTGGCTGTGCACTGTGATTGCTCTGTGTTTAGATAGTTGTTGTGCTTGCTTTATTTTATTTGCTTCCCTGTTCACTTAGGAATACAATGTCGGAATCGGAGATCTCCACGAAGCTAACGCTCTATCTCCGCTCTACACGTCGTAGATTTACCGCACCTACACAGCACCTATCGCCCACAATAGTTCCTCGTTGCAAGAACGCAACACAAACAAGAAAAGGAGGAATGGTCGACTCGAAAACAACGATCGGAAATTTGAGTCGGAATATTCCCCAAGAAAACACAAAGGTTGCCACTCCTTTTTGAGAACAAGACCAAGGCTATAGGCCAAGATCCGCTCAGGCAACTAGGATCCACCCGATCCGGAAATAAAAAGCCTTGCAACGGCGATTTCGATCCAAAACTTACAGCGATTAAATTAACTTTCCGGAGAAAACGATTTGCTAAAACCACCACAACTAAAGAGAAGAAATCACACAAGGGAGGGGGAAGAGATTACCCAACCGGAAAGCTTTCACACAAGATAACTGTGGGAGAATCACTCTCTCCACGGATCCACCGGCGTCACACCGAATGGTTTGCAACCTTCTTCCAAGGAGTCGCACCGAAGGAAGCCGCGCCGGAGTCGCACCGAACGGATGGAGGGAGCAAGGGGGGGCGGCGTCTTCACACCACAACCAAGGGGGCGGCGGCTAGGAGAGGGTTTCCTCTTGGCCGAAATTTTCAAGGGGGCAATTAGGTTTCAATCTTTTCTAATGATCTCATAAGAAGCCTCCTTATATAGGAGTTACAAACAAGCCTTAACCCTTCATGATGGAGATGTAATCTCATCCATCCGAATGGCTAATTGCACACCAATATTAAAATTGTTCAAAATTAAAAATAATAAAATATGCAATGAATATAAAATTATCACTTAAACATAGGATAATTTTATATTCCAAATATAAAATAGAGTGCAAGAAAGGAAATAAATAAGGCTAATGCTTTGCAGTGGCGGTAGCACGCCGCGGGCGGAGGTTGTAGCGTAGCCTTCCGTTAGCGTCATCGTGACGCCTCACATCCTTGAGTTGTATTGCCTTATCAACCGGATCATCATCAGCATCGTCAGCATCGTCTTCAAATGGTGGAGGAGGGGGCACGCCATCAATCCTCCCCCGCTCAAATGCACGCATCTCCGTTGCGTGGTCCAAGCGATAGCGGTGAAGGAGAGCGGCATCCAAACTCTGCAGCTCTGTCTCGAGTACCCAAGAGTCATCCGAAGGGGGCCGATCATGCCAACGGATGAGAAAGCGGTGGGTGTCGCCATCAGCAGTGGTAACAGGCTCAGCATCAAGTATCATCTCTGGAGTGGAAAACGTCCGTGGAAACCTGGGGAACATATTAGCAGTAGGCAGGAAAGAAGGCAACTTACCATCCGATGATATACCTGTGGGGACCGAAAGAGAGAGATCATCCGTACTACCACTCCCCAACCCATGAGAATTTAGAGTGGGAGAAGAAGGCGACAAAGAAATCAACTCTTATGGTGGTGACACAAACATCATTAAATCTGAAACATTAAAAATGGGGGAGATACCCCAATCAGCAGGCAAGTCCAAAACGAAAGCGTTGTCACCTAACTTCTTAATAATACGAAAAGGGCCGGCGCGCTTTGGTGCTAACCTTTTAACGGTGCCCATTGGCAAGCGTTCAGGAACCAAACGGACTAAAACTAGATCGCCAATTTTGAAGTCTGATACTCTCCTATGTAAATTAGCGTGCGCTTGATAAGAGTCGTATTGCGTAGTCAAGGTGGCCCGTATACGTGCGTGTAAATCATGGATGTGCTGGGCGAAGGATTGTGCAAACTGACTTGCCTTGTACGTTGGGGTCAACGACACCAAGTCAAGCGGCACAGGAGCCTTATACACGTGGACAATCTCATTTGGAGACAGACCCGTAGACCGATTCTTGGAATTATTATAGGCTAATTGGGCATGGGGAAGGAGAAGATCCCAAGTGCTCTTGTGATCACTCACAAGGCATCGTAACAAATTTCCTAAGCTCCGATTAACCACTTCCATCTGCCCATCAGTTTGGGGATGATAGGCAGAGGAAAACAATAATTTTGTTCCCATTAATATCCAAAGAGTCTTCCAAAAATAACTAGTGAATTTTACGTCCCTATCTGATACTATGGTCTTTGGCACTCCACGGTGACTAACGACTTCTTTAAAATAAAGTTTAGCGACGTGAGACGCATCATTTGTCCTACTGCACGGGATGAAATAAGCCATCTTGGAAAACCTATCCACAACTACAAAAATTGAGTCGTGACGGCGTAGGGTAATGGGGAGGCCTAATACAAAATCCATACTAACGTCTACCCAAGGCATGGAGGGAATAGGCAAGGGTGTATATAATACGACGTTGGTCTTACTACTCTTGGACACCTGACATGTGCGGCAGCTACTCACTACCTGTCCCACCATAACCTTAAGTTTTGGCCAATAGAATTTGTCCTCGACTAACGTAATGGTCTTATCTCTACCGAAGTGGCCACTCAACCCTCCGCTATGCAACTCCCATATGATATGTAGTCGTAATGATGACTGCGGAATACATAGCTTCCCGTTCCTAAATAGGTAACCTTCCTTGATGACGTATGCAGATATCGTCGTGGGGGAGTTATCCTGGGCAGATAGATAGAAGTCCTGGAAGTCAGGACACATGGCGTACTCATCCTTAATCCGCTCAAATCCTACAACATGTACTTCCATAGAGGTGAGTAAAAGAGTAAGACGGCTAAGGGCGTCCACGACTCGGTTATCTTCTCCCTTAAGGTGCTTGAGATTAAACGTGTAACCTTGTAAGAAAGCTACCCACTTAGTGTGTCGTGGGCTGATCTTATGCTAGCCGTTGATGAAACGTAAAGCCTCATGATCGGAGAGGATCACAAACTCCTTGGAGAGGAGATAGTGCCTCCAATGGTGTAGACATCGGACTACAACATAAAATTCCCTATCGTAATTGGAATAGTTCAGCTTAGGGCCAGATAACTTCTCGCTAAAATAACTAACGGGATGGCCCTCCTGGCTCAAGACACCTCCAATCCCTACCCCAGATGCATCGCATGTGAGCTCAAAGACTTTAGCAAAGTCGGGTAGACGTAAGATAGGTGCCTCAGTCATAAGCTCCTTGATTTGTTCAAAAGCATGGGTGGCAGACTTCGTCCACATAAACTCTCCCTTCTTCATACAGTCCGTGATAGGCGTCATAATACTACTGAAGTCTCGTATGAAACGACGATAAAACGTGGCTAACCCATGGAAACTACGCACCTCACGTAGGGTGGTTGGCACGGGCCAGTCCTTAATGACCTGAACCTTGCCCGGATCAACTCGAATACCCTCAGAGCCGACTATATAGCCTAAGAACTCTTCCTCCGAGACATAGAAAGTGCATTTCTTAAGATTGAGAAATAAAGTCTCCTTCCGCAGGGTGGAAAGGATCACTCTCATGTGGGAGATGTGCTCGGTAGTAGAGGTGCTATAAATCAGAATATCGTCAAAGTAGACGACAACGAACTTCCCCGTGAATGGCTGAAAGACATGTGTCATCATCCGGGAGAAGGTACTAGGGGCATTGGACAACCCAAAGGGCATCACAAGCCATTCGTACAGACCATCCTTCGACTTAAACGCCGTCTTCCACTCATCGCCCTCTCGTATCCTAATCTGGTGATAGCCACTCCGAAGATCTAATTTGGAGAATACGGTGGCTCCGAACAAGACATCCAACAAATCATCTAGGCGGGGAATGGGGAACCTATACTTGATGGTGATTTTGTTGATAGCCCGACTATCAACGCACATCCGCCATGTACCATCCTTCTTGGGGGCAAGTAGAGCTGGTACAGCACATGGACTCATACTAGTCCTAATAAAAACCTTTCGCTAGCAAACCCTCTATCTGGGACTGCAACTCCAGGTGAGCTGCGGGGTGGAGTCGATAATGGGGCTGATTTGGAAAGGAAGACCCCGGGATGAGATCTATCGCATGCTGGATATTCCTAAGCGGGGGTAACGTGGGCGGCAACTCATCCGGGTACACATCCCTATATTTCTCCAACAATACCCGTAACTCACTAGGTAACTCATCCAATATGCTAGAATCGGGCTTCATACTTAGGAGGACTAGCGCATACATAATTCCATCAAAGAACGGATCTCTCTCAAACTCTTTCCTACCAACTAGATTCAACGCTTTCCGTTCTACCGGAATAGTGGTGTCCTTAGCCAAGACTACGGGCTCCTTTGGGATGGTCGGCTTCAAAGTGATGGTTTTGTCATTGAATTTGAACTCATAAGTGTTGGATCTACTAAAATGTGTAACATCGCGGTCATATAGCCAAGGGCGGCCTAACAACACATGACAAGCGTCCATCGGAAGGACATCACACCACACCTCATCAATGTAGGATTTGATTGAGAGTGGGACCATGCATCGCTTGGTAACGGGTACAGAGTTCTTGTTGATCCAAGCGACCTGATATGGGGTGGACCCCATATCAGATACGACATTCACGCAACTACCACTATCAACAATCAGCTTGCAAAGCTTCTCGCCACTCTTAAAAATCAGAGAAAATATGCTCGTCCTCTTCCAATCATCTAATGGACGAGGAGTGGTCAAGATACAACGCATCACCATAAGGGGGTGATCGTCCTCTAAGTCACTAGGGACTCCTTCGGGGTCGCTCTCCTCTGTAGCCTCGTATACATAATCGTCAGGGTCGGTAGTTGGCTCTAATAAGGCTAGGGCTTTCGTCTTTGTTGAGCATTCGTAGGCATAGTGGCCTTGAATGCCGCAAGAGTAACAAGTGGTGTTAGCCTTGCTAACCTTCCCTATAGGGACACGCGCACTCGCAGGGTTCTTGGTGTTCCTAGCGGTGATCACGATTGACTTCGACTCGGTGGATTTGAACTTTCCCTTATCAGGGTATATGGAAGAAGATGCCCCAGTGGTGGAATTGTTCTTCGCATGAGCGTAACGGGAGTGAGCCTTAGAGGCTAGGTGTTTTTCAATGTCCAAGGCGGCATTGAAAGTCGTGTTCAAGTCCGTATGCCCATATCGTAAGAGCTTCTTTTGGATATCAGGGTGAAGGCCTTTTCAAAATCTAGATAAAGTGACTTCGGGGATCTCCCTAAGGTCACATCGCACCATACGGTCCTTAAGTTCACCCATATATTCAGCTACCGAGTTTGAGCCCTGCCGCAGAGTGGCAAGCTCATCGAACATCTGTGTCCGATGGTACGCGGGAACGTACTGATCGGTCAACAGGTTCTTCATTACTGGCCAACCTATAAGGGGGCTCCGTGTCCGGTTCCTAATCTTCGCTCCTCATTAAGCCAAAACGTCTTTACACGACCTGTTAACTTCATCCGAGCAACTTGGACCTTTTGGGGATCCGTCAGGTTGTGCCACTCGATGTAACACCCCATGTCCACAGTCCAGTTAAGGAAGATTTGGGGATCTCCCATGCCATCATAAGTGGGGGCATTTATCTTAATGGCCATAGTAATATCAAAGTCTCGCTCGGGGCGGTGTTTTCTAGGGGGCACCCGTTGAGAGTTCCCATCAGAATCCGAATCAGAAGTATGTTGGTGCCGGTTGGGCCGGTCAACATTAACGGGTGGCGGGGGTGGCCTAGCTTGATTTTGTAGGAACTGTGTTAACATGTCCCTAAGCTCCGTTATTTCGTTACGCAGACCTGCTATGGCCTCGGTATTGGGATCCCCACGCTCGTTCGCTGCCATCCTAGACGTAGACGGAGTCGAGTATTCCGATCCGAGCCTAGTGCGCATTCAGGTTTAGAAAAATTTTGGAAAGGTGATTTTTCCTAGGGCTGTAGCTATACTGAAAATAAGATATTTTTATAGTTTCCCGATGTGATGAACATGTGGATCGTTAAAATTTTTTTTTTGAAATTTTGCTAAAAAATAAAGATTTCAGCCCGCTATTGGCAGACCACAGAAAATAATTTTTTTGATTTTCTAAAGATCCAATCAACAAGGAACGCAGAGAGGATGTTTGCAACGTGAAAGTTGAAACGACCGCCTCTGATACCAAATTGATGTAGGGATGTCGGAATCGGAGATCTCCACAGAGCTAACGCTCTATCTCCGCTCTACACGTCGTAGATCTACCGCACCTACACAGCACCTATCGCCCACAATAGTTTCCCGTCGCAAGAACGCAGCACAAACAACAAAAGGAGGAATGGTCGACTCAAAAACAACGATCGGAAATTTGAGTCGGAATATTCCCCAAGAAAACACAAAGGTTGCCACTCCTTTTTGAGAACAAGACCAAGGCTATAGGCCAAGATCCGCTCAGGCAAATAGGATCCACCCGATCCGGAAATAAAAAGCCTAGCAACGGCGATTTCGATCCAAAACTTGCAACGATTAAATTAACTTTCCGGAGAAAACGATTTGCTAAAACCACCACAACTAAAGAGAAGAAATCACACAAGGGAGGGGGAAGAGATTACCCAACCGGAAAGCTTTCACATAAGATAACTGTGGGAGAATCACTCTCTCCACGGATCCACCGGCGTCACACCGAATGGTTTGCAACCTTCTTCCAAGGAGTCGCACCGAAGGAAGCCGCGCCGGAGTCGCACCGAACGGATGGAGGGAGCAAGGTGGGGCGGCGGCTTCACACCACAACCAAGGGGGCGGCGGCTAGGAGAGGGTTTCCTCTTGGCCGAAATTTTCAAGGGGGCAATTAGGTTTCAATCTTTTCTAATGATCTCATAAGAAAGCCTCCTTATATAGGAGTTACAAACAAGCCTTAACCCTTCATGATGGAGATGTAATCTCATCCATCTGAATGGCTAATTGCACACCAATATTAAAATTATTCAAAATTAAAAATAATAAAACATGCAATGAATATAAAATTATCACTTAAACATAGGATAATTTTATATTCCAAATATAAAATAGAGTGCAAGAAAGGAAATAAATAAGGCTAATGCTTTGCAGTGGCGGTAGCACGTCGCGGGCGGAGGTTGTAGCGTAGCCTTCCGTTAGCGTCATCATGCCGCCTCACATCCTTAAGTTGTATTGCCTTATCAACCGGATCATTATCAGCATCGTCAGCATCGTCTTCAAATGGTGGAGGAGGGGGCACGCCATCATAGAGTATATCAGATCTAACCTGCACTTTCAATTGGTATCAGAGCCAGGTTGGTTAAAATACCACACCTTAGTGGTTGCACGGACTAACACCTAAACCCAAAGATCCCTCTAGTTAGATCTGTTTGTTTTAAGTTTGTTATTAGATCTATTTCTTCACAGAACATGGCCCAAAACAAAGATTATGCTAGCACCAGACCTCCAGTGTGCAATCTATCTAAGTTTGCACTTTGGAAGGCAAGGATAAGATTGTACATGAACTCTATTGATGAAGATATCTTTAATTCTATTTTGACAGTGTGTCCAAGACCCCCAGAAAATACAAGTACAAGTGTTGTTCCACCTCCTTCAGGAACAGATGCAGAAATCAAAAAATGGAAAGTGGCAGATGCTAAAGGCAATGAATATTTTAGCCCAGACTATGTCTGATGAAATATTTCAAAAAGTAGCTGAATGCAACTCAGCAAAGGAGATATGGGACAAACTATCTGAAATAGTATCAGGATCTGCAGATGAAAGAAAGACAGAAGATCTCATCTCATAACTCAGTATGAGAACTTCAAGAAAGGAGAAAGTGAGTCAGTTGCCGATATGTATAACAGACTCAGTCTTATAGTCAATGAACTGAAAACCTTGGACAAGGAGATCTCATTGACTGAACTCAATGACAAAATCCTAATGTGCTTCCCCAGCACTTGGGACTCAAGGATCTAGCCAATCAAGGATGCCAGAAGCCTAAATGAGATCACCACTGAGGCTCTTCTGTGAAAGCTCAAGTCTTATGAGCTGCTCATCAAGAATAGAAAAGAAGAACAGAAGGCTGCTTCACTAGCAATCAGAAAAGATAAATCAATAGCATTCAAAGCTATTGAAGATCTGCCTGAAGACAAGGTCACAGGCAATGAAGAGCTGCTAAGTTTACTGGCCAAAAGGTTTTATAAAATGGTCAGGAAGGACTTCAGGAAAAAGAAATCCAGAGGGCATGAAAAGCCAAGGTATGATACCACCAATAATAAAGAAATTATTTGTTTTGGATGCAGGAAACCAGGCCACATTGTGTCTGACTGTCCAGAAAATCAGTATAAGGACAAGAAGGACAGGAAAGAAAGGAAAAGAGACAAATACTTCAGGAAGAACAGCAATGACAAACCCTCCTCCAACAAGAACAAACATACCAGGAAGGGTTTGTAGCTGAAACCTGGAGTGAAACAGAAGAAGAATCAGAAGCTTCATCCAGCTCAAGTGATGATGAAGATGATGCTGAAGAAAAGGAGTTCTGCATGATGGCTATCAATGCCTCTCAACACAATACTGATGCAGAACAAGAGTCAGAGTCTGAGTCAGAAACTCAATCTGAAGAGGATCAGGTAATAGACTCATTTGATTTTAATTCAGAGGACTTTAAATGTGAATTTAAGGCACTTTGTTTAGATCTATTGAAATCTGAAAAAGAAATTATTTCTCTCAAAAATCAACTATCTGAACAAAGCACCTTAAAATCGGATAACCTCAAACTCTCTGAGGAGTTGGAATGTTGTAGGGAGCAGATAGCCTCACTGAAAAGTGAACTATCAGAGGCCAAGAAGTTTGAAGAATCCCTCAATGGGAGAAGTATCAAACTAATGGACATCACAAGAACAGTGAACTCAAGATTCAATAGTACACTGGGCTTGGGTGCTTCATCCAGCCAACCTATAATATTAACAACTCCAATCAAGTTTATCTCAGATAAAGGTAAGGGAGTTGTAGAGGTGGCTAGGAAGAATTCTGATTTACCTAAGAAAACAAAAGTTCAACAGAAAACGTCGAACGGAGCTCGACGATCGCCGAATGGAGCTCAACGATCTCAGGCTAAATCATCGAACTCAGGTCGACGATCTCTGAAACCTGAACTCTGGCATAGTCGATCTTCGAACGGAGCTCGAAGATCTGACCCAAGATCGTCGAACTCAGCTCAGAGATCATCGAACAGAGCTCAGAGTTTTGAAAAATCTTTCAAAGGCAAATCAAACTTCAGTCCTAGAGGTCCTACATCTCAATGGTTTAACCCTTATAGTCAATGGATAATACCTCCTAGGAGATATTATCCTGAAGGCTATAAGAGTCAACCAGGGATGTCTTTTATTTCAGATTTTAAAGGTTATCAACCTAGGCCCAAGGTAAACTGGGTCAAAAACAAATAAACGGTTTTATGTGCAGGTGAAGACCTATCCAACATCAAACCAGCAATGGTATCTGGATAGTGGGTGCTCAAAGCACATGATAGGAAACAAGGAGAATTTCACTTTCTTCAAAGCCAAACTTAGACCCAAAGTAATATTTGGTGATTCAAACTTTGGACTAACAAAAGGATATGGTGCAGTCCAGATTGGCTCAGTCACATTCAAGAAAGTAGCTTATGTGGAAGGACTAAAGCACAACTTAATCAGCATCAGTCAAATGTGTGATAAAGGCTACCAAGTGACTTTCAGCAAATCCTCATGCAAAATCAAATCAGAGGATAACACAACTGTGTTGACAGGTAAAAGGAAAGATAATATTTATCTTGTAGATTTTCTTTCAACTAAGGTAGAACCATTGCTAGGCTATCCAAGGACAACCTTTTTAGAGAATTACCTTCTGGCCCCTACAAGAAGGAAGGACTTTGCAGGGCTTGTCAATTAGGCAAGCAAACCAAAAATAGCTTCGAGTCACTTAATAAGAGTGATTCACCTAGGATTTTGTATCTATTATACATGGATCTCTTTGGACCCATTACAGTATAAAGCTTAGGAGGGAAATCTTACACTTTAGTAGTTGTAAATGACTTCTCTAGATTCACATGGGTGTTCTTTATGAGGAAGAAGTCTGATAACTTTAAGTGTTTGACAGAGTTTCTCAAATGCATACAGAGTGAGTTCAATACTCACATTGCCCTGATCAGAAGTGATCATGGGACAGAGTTTGATTCTCTTATTATGCAAGAGTTCTGTCAGAGTGAAGGGATCATACACACTTTCTCAGCTCCTAGAATTCCTCAACAAAATGGGGTAGCTGAAAGTAAAAATAGAACCCTTATTGAATCTGCTACTATATTGTTGTCAGATGCTCATCTTCCTCTATCCTTTTGGGCAGAGGCAATGAACACCTCCAACTATGTGTTGAATAGAAGTTTGATACATAAGCTAAAGGGCAAGACTCCCTATGAATTACTCAAAGGGAAGAAACCTAAAGTAGATTATTTTAAAATTTTTGGTTGCATTTGTTACATTCATAATAATGACAAGAAATACATAGCAAAATTTCAAGATAAAGCTGATGAAGGAGTGTTTCTGGGATAATCCATGATCAGTAAAGCTTATAGGGTGTATAATAAATCAACTCTCAAAATTGAAGAATCTATTCATATATCTTTTGATGAATCTAACATGTCATACAAGGAGAAAGAGATTTCTACCACAAGCTCTTTGCAGGTTCCACCACTGTGTGAGTCTATGGATGGACTGAACCTAACCCAAGAGGTATCAAACCATCATACTCCATAGATTGCTGAAGATAGTGAAGAGGAAAGTCAAGAGGAAGTGGCTGAACTTCCCTCGACAGCTAGTACCATTCCCCAAGAGGAATTAAATATAGAAGTTGTTGCCCAACCAACTCCACCAACTGATCTTGTCACACTTAGAAATCACCCCAGATCTCAAGTGATTGGAGACATTTCAGCAGGTGTACAGACAAGGCATCAACTCAACCAAGACTTGATGCATGCCTGTTTTCTCTCTCAAATTGAACCTCTCACCATTCATGAGGCAGAGCAAGATCCACACTGGATCATTGCAATGCAAGAGGAACTAAATCAGTTTGAGAGATGTAGAGTTTGGGATTTGGTTCCAAGACCCCATAACTACCCAGTTATTGGAACCAAATGGGTGTACAGGAACAAGTTAGATACTCAATGCAACATAGTGAGGAACAAGGCTAGGCTTGTTGCTCAAGGCTACAGACAAGAGGAAGGAATAGACTATGACCAAATCTTTGCCCCTGTTGCAAGGTTAGAGGACATTAGGATATTCCTTGCCTATGCAGCTCACAAGAGATTCAAGGTCTACCAGATGGATGTCAAAAATGCATTTCTTTTGTTTTTAAATTGCATAAAGCTCTCTATGGTTAAAAGCAAGCTCCAAGAGCTTGGTATGAGACCCTAGCAAGCTTTCTTTTAGAGCATGAATTTACAAGAGGAACCATAGATAAAAAACTTTTCACTAGACATCATAAGGACCAAATATTGTTAGTACAAATTTATGTGGATGACATTATTTTTGGGTCTACTGATCCCAAATTGTGCAAGAGGTTTGCTGACCTCATGCATTCTAAATTTGAGATGAGTAGCATGGGTGAGCTTTCCTACTTCCTTGGTCTCCAAGTGAAGCAGCTCCTAGATGGTATCTTCCTCTCTCAAGCTAAGTATGCTAAAGAGCTTATCAAAAAGTTTGGGATGGGTGATGCTTCAGGGATGAAAACCCCTATGGCTACAAATGCTGTTGTGGATTCTGATACAGCAGGGAAACCTGTGGATCAGAAAAATTATAGGGCAATTGTTGGATCCCTATTATACCTAACAGCTAGCAGACCTGATATAATGTTTGCCACATGTCTTTATGCTAGGTTCCAAGTGAACCCTAAAGAATCTCACCTTATTTTCTTAAAAAGGATTTTGAGATATATAAAGAGTTGCCCTACTCTAGGACTCTGGTATCCTGCAGAGTCAGAGTTTGAGTTAACTGGATACTCAGATGCTGACTATGCTGGATGTAGAGTGGATATGAAAAGTACCTCTGGAACATGCCAGTTCCTTGGTATGAGACTTGTCTCCTGGTTTTGTAAAAAGCAGACATCTGTGTCTACATCAACTGCAGAAGCAGAATACATGGCTGCTGGGAGTTGCTGTTCACAAATACTATGGATACAAAACCAACTCTTAGACTATGGTGTCAACTTAAATAATTCAACATTATTTTGTGATAATACTAGTGTTATTGCTATAGCACAAAATCCAGTTCACCATTCTAGGACTAAACATATTGAAATAAGACATCATTTCATTAGAGATAATGTGGATAAAAAGAAAATTAACTTGATCCATATTCCTACTGATCTACAGAGAGCAGACATTTTTACCAAGCCATTGGATGAGAAAACTCATCTGTTCTTTATAAATCAACTGGGAATGCTTAATGGAGAAGAGTTAACCTAGTTTCTGTCTGCATTCGACGAATTTTCCAGAGTTCGTCGAACAGAGTTCGACGAATTAGGGAAAGTTTGAGAGATTCTCGTCGAACGGAGATCGACGAATTCTCTATATGAGGAAACAATCTTCGTCGACTGAAGATCGACAAACTTTGCTTCAGAAGACATTTCGTCGAACGGAGTTCGACGAACTGTTTTTGATTCTTCTAGATGAGATCGACAAATTATCTTCTTATAATTTATTTTGTCGAGCTCAGTTCGAAGAATTTCTTTTTTTTTGTGGAACGGAGTTTGTCGATTCATATTCTGAAAATCTTATATCTAGGTTTTCTTCGACCTCCATCCCGCGCTTTCAGTTCCTTTGCTCTTGATCGCCGTTTCTCTCTGTGTTTTTCTTGCAGGACATCAATGGCGATTCCCCCAGGAGCTTTGGTTGCGATGAAGTTTGACACAGGATTCGACATGGATTTTGAGTCTTTTCAACATTCTGACCCCATCTTTCTATACATCTTGGAACTACTGGAAGAACTCAATTTAAAGGATTTCATGACCAGGCACATTAAACTACATGGAACAAAAATAAGGGAATGGGTATATACATCTGCTGTTTCTGAAGATGATGTTTTGACTGGCAATATATGGAGTACTGCTGTTTCATTGTCTCCCACGGTTCTTTCTGAGATATTTGGTTTGATCAACGGATAAGATAACCTGGAAATGGATTCTGAGGAATTCAATGATATGCTGAAACTGATGGGTTATATTGGTAACAACCCTAATAAGTTGTTGAAAAAGCAACTGTCCGCCGCCTACCAGTTTCTGGCGGACATTACGGGAAAAATACTTGTGGCCAAGCACTCTGCTCATGACTATATTACCCGTCACCAATTTCTAATAATGTGTGCAGTAGTGAATAAGAGACATATTGATTGGAGTAAGGTTTTCTTTGAATTGATCAAGAAGAAGAACAGCAAGAAGGAAGTCTACTTTGGCAGAATATTGGGAATTTTTCTCAAGGAGAAGGCTGCTGAATGTATGGTCTCCCCGACCATCTTCATAAACGCCAGCAAGCACCTCACTTGCGCTCTGTTTGGCAGGTGAGAGAGGACTATCTCCAAGCCCTCAAAGGCTTCTTCCTCCTCCCTCCAAACTTCAGAGAGCACAAGGGTTGTAAAGGCCGCTCCCACCCTGCTGAAGAGGTTCCTCCATCTCAACCATCTCTTCCAGCACCCCTTTCTCCAAAGAAGCCTCCTCATGTACCTACCCCTCCTTCATCTCCACCACTTGAACTTACAAACATTCCATCTCCACCTCCATCTTCCCCTCTGCAAGTTAATCAACAACCCACTCCTCCAGTTTCCCCTCATGATACAATAATTTCTACACCTCCACAGTCTCCTCTTCCCCCACACCTCTCCACCATTCCATATTACAACATACCATCAGACACAATCATGCAAGATGCCCCCACTCCATCTGTTATTTCCTCCTCCCATTCCATCCTCTTCCCCTTCCCCATTTGATCCATCTGCCATCATCTCCTTACTCACTCCTCTCATAAAATCTCTCATCCAAGAGGTTATTACACCTCTTGTGACCTCCATCCATTCCTTATCTGCCCAGATCTCTATCCTATCTGCTGCCCTCTCTTCATCTAGGGGCCTGGCTCCAGGTATTCCTGAACCCAGGCAGGGGGAGATGCTCAGTGATGAAGTTGCAGCAGATGTAGATACAGCAGCAGCAGCAGGCACAGCAGCAATTCTCTCTCCAGCAGTTGCAGATTCAAATGAGGATACAGCAATTTTGACAGATTTTGATTCTGAGGTGTTTGAGTTAATTCAATTTATGGATACTTGACATTGATTTGGATGAGTCAGTTGCACAAATAACTCATGTTGGTGATTTCTATTTAAATCTCACAGTGAATTTATCTGTTTTGTTGAGCTATTTTGATACTGTACATATGCAATTCTTTCCAGCAGATTTCTCTAAGCCACATTTGGCTATTGTACCATATACCTCTCCAGCTAGTTCAGTAGTTGCTAAGCAACTCTATGACAATTTTGCTCTCTCAGCTTCAGCTTCCATCTCAGCTTCTAATTCAGAGGTCATTTCAGATGATACTTCAGTGCCAGTTTCAGCACTAGATTTTGTTATGGATGACTCTCCCCTGCCAGATTTGGATGAGCTTATTCTAGCTGACATAGAAGAAGAAAACAGGGCAGCAGCTGAAAGCTCTGTCCCTATTGTTTCTGACTCCTGTGCAGTTGCCTCCTCTCCTATTGCTGATGTTCCAGTTCCTGAACCTTCTGCCCCTCCTCCAGAAAAAGCAGTTATTTCTGATAAAGCTTTGAAAGCTTTGGATGCTCTATATGACATCCCTCAAGGTTCTGAGTCTGAAGAAGATGATGATGATGATTCTGATGAAGATGCAGCTAGTAAGAAAAAGAGATTGTTGGCAAAGAAGAGAAAAATTGCTCCTCCTCCAGCTCCCAAGCCAAATCCCACTGCAGACACTCCCTATTATATTCTGCACAATGTAACTCCATATAAGGGAATGCCAGCATGGATGTGGCTCTCCAAAAACCAGCAAAAAGATAGAAAGAGAAGCAGGAGATACTCCCCTCCTCCAGTGCACAGGTACAGGAAGGATCCTCCTCCTCCTCCTCCTCCTCCAGCAACTGGTGCCAGTGGCTCTAGCTCCTAGAGATCTGCCCCAATGCAAACTTATCAGAGACAGTCAGGGAGATCTTCTGGAAGCAGCCAGCAGAGGCCATCTTCCTCAGGAAGTCAAAGTCAACAGCATAAGCAGCAGCAGCAACAAAGTTCTGAAGTTCAAAAAGCTGATAGTCCAAAGAGACCTCTCTCTCCTCCAATTCCTTTTGAAGATCCAGAAACTGCTAATACTGCAAGAATGGCTAGGTACCAAGAGCTGATTGGTCTATCATTGATAAATAAAGCCAAAGCAGAAGGAAAAGATATCTTTGGTCTTTCAACCATGTCAAAGTATAGAAAGGAAGAGCTGAAAAGGTTGGACAAAGGAAACAAATTGTTTATTGTTGATGATTATATGAAACTTCATCCAGAAGCAGTTGTCCCCAAAGCAACTTCATTGAAAATCATTGGGGTAGCTGATATGACCATGACAGTGGCTCAAGCTCAAAATCCTAACAAAGAAATCATTTTCAAGAAGCCGGGAGAGCAGTCATCTGAAGACAAACCTCAGCAGAAGAAGCCAAAGAAGTAATTTTCTTGTTGTTTCAATTTCTGTCTGTTATTTGTTTTTTAAACTATGCTATCTGTTAAACAAAGCTATGTGTATATATATATCTGTTGCATGTGTTATAATTCTCTGCCAAATATATCTCTTTTCTTGCTTTGTTTGTCTGATTTGAGTCTCTGTTAGTGACCTCACCCAAATAGGGGGAGATTGTTGGATCCCTAGTTGATTTGGGCTAGGTTCACTGACTTAGGATGTGACCCATCATGTATAGCCAGGGTCAAGTTGTGTCCTAAAGTCTAGGTCAAGTCCTTAGGCTCAACTTCAGATGGACCATCTTTTAACAAGAACATCAGAGACTTCAGTCTAACAAGTTTACATGACTAAGTAAAGTGAGTTCTACATTCGTCAAACTCAGCTCGACGAAAGGAGTTCTGCGCTCGACGATCGTGAGACAATTCTTAGTGCTGAGTTTGACGATCTGTGTTCTCTGTTCGACGAAGACTCAGTTTCTACTTCAAGCCAAAGTCAGGAGAACTTCAAATTTTTTTAAGTCCAGCTTCAAGCTTCGGTCGACGAATTATATTCTGAGTTCGACGAACTTGGACCTCAAGTTGTCAGTGTCTCAGGTCGACGAAGTCAACTTCTCAGGTCGACGAATGCTGTACTCAACTCGATGATTTCTGACTCAGAAAATTTGTGTCGACGCTTAGGGTTTGTGTCGACACCAGGATATCAGTCGACACCCGCTTATGTCGACACCAGAGGACTTGTGTCGACACCAAGATCAATCTGTCGACACCAACTTATGTCGACACAGCATTTCATCAGATGTAGAATATTTTACCTAAGTCCAGAACTTTTCTCAACTCGACGAACTTGATTCTCAGCTCGATGAATGAAGACTGTCTGTTTGATGAATGAAGATTGTCTGGTCAACGAACTCTCTCAAGCTCAGCTCGACGAACTCAAGCTCAGCTCGACGAACACAAGTGCAGCTCGAAGAATTGTGTTCTCCGCTCGACGATTCCAGACTAGGTTTTCTTCAAGTTTCCCGTCCCGTTTCTTGGCGCTGATTCCTGAACATTTAATACCAAATCTTCTGGGAATGTTACCATTAGAACGTGCATTGACTATGGATGATTACATGCCGTTTTTCCATGGGACAATTAGGAAAGTCATTGATTGCTGATTCTTTACAAAGCCGACTGCAATTACTGCTCGACATTCAAAAGTTTGAATGTTCCTCAGTCAGAGATAGACATACATAGCAAGAGAAAAGAATCAAGCAGTGATAGAGTAACAGAATTACAATACAGACAATCAGACAGACACTCTGAAGTTGCATAGAAGAACAAACATTCTCAATTCAAAAGTTCTTAACTGCAATCAGCCTTGACCAGAGAACCTTTTCAAGAGGAAGAAGAAGAACAATCAAATTCAATCAAGAGTCTTCTTCTCTCTATTCTCAGGACCACTTTAAAGGACAACCAAGCTTTATCTGTCAAAAGAAGTTCCTGAAGCATTTCTGGTCCAGGCATTCTAGGTCTTTGAAGACCTATCACCCTGAAGCAGTGCTCCAGCATTCCTAACCAATTCAAGATCTCAGGGGGAGCAAGATCTGCTACAATCAATACACAAGTCTTCTCTCTGATTGTTGACAGAGAAGACACTATCACCCTCTTTCCAATTCCTGTATAGGGTTTTAAATCCCTTCAAAATTATTCTGGTTGCAAGTATTCTTCCAAAAGACTTGAGGGTTGGTTTTTGAGCACCTTATCAAAAGCTCATTGGTGCCCAGGACACCTGATCAACTCATCCAGCAGTGGATTCCTACCTAGGGTGGTAGAAGAGTGGATATACCCAGATTGATTGGGGAACCACTATAGCTCCTTGTGTCTTCTGGTTGCTCTTTTCTTTTGTTTTCTGGCTGTGCTCTGTGATTGCTCTGTGCTTAGATAGTTGTTGTGCTTGCTTTATTTTATTTGCTTCCCTGTTCATTTAGGAATACAACAAAAGTTGTAAAAAGTTTTTAGTAAGCACCATACTCTATTCACCCCCCCCCCCCTCTAGAGTATATCAGATCTAACCTGCACTTTCACTCTACCATTCAGTTCCGTGAACCGCGGATCTTTGAGATAATTATAGAACTCTCTAATTTGTACGGAGGAAAATGTATCTGGAATAATAATAGACAATATTCCCGCCATTGCTAACAGATCGTGGATGTGTGCATGACGGGCAGGGTCAAATTCCATTACCCGTCTGATCCCTATGTTAGCATTTTCAATTCCCAACACAAAGAGAATTTCTTATGGTCCATGTTGCTTCAAAACTTGGAAATTTATCATCTAGGGTTCCACGCTCCACTATAGTAACACTTAGATCCACAAAAATCTAAAGTATAAAAGCAAAAATCAAAGTTCCTTACCTTGGTCTTAGGTTTTCGCCGCCGTCCGCTCCGAGTTCTGTGACCTGCCTTCAGGAAAAATTGCTAGATTTGATGCCTTTGACTTAACGCCACCATTTTCATATTTTTTGCACTATCGCCAATCGGCAATACCCGGTATCGCCCACCGACAGTGACAATTCACTATTTCACCAATATTTCTTCGTTACTCAGATTTAGGCATGGTGTGATATTTTTTTGAGTTCCAATAGCTTGGTTCCACAGTTCAACATTCATATATCTGTTCTACATACTTAAGTGCTAGTGTTCTTAAACTCGTGAAATTGTTTTCTCATACCTCTAAGTATGAGAAATCTTTTAGTTATGATAATGTTCTTTCACTCACGGTTGTGCAAATCTTCATATGCATTCACCTTACTACATGTGTGAATTGTGAAGGTTCTACCATAACCACTAGTGTTGCATGTTTCTGCTAATGCTTTATCCGAGTTTGTACAGTGCACCACTAATATTTAATTATCCTGTATGCTCTCACAAGTGAATTCGGACTCCTTTGTCCAGCCAAACAAAAAATGTGATTAAAAATTGTATGATCCCAAAAGTGCACACCTTTGGTGATCCGTTTCACACAAAACAAAAAAAAACAAATAATAAAGGGCCGATAAGGAACCTCCACCAAGCACTACTTACCCTCCTGATAAGGCTTAATAAGCATTGTGAGGTTGAGCACCTTGGAAAGAATTGTAAAGTGTCTTGTGCAAATCTTTAACTGGATAATGTCTTTATTATGTGCTCTGAACTCTTGGGTACGAGTATAGCCCCGCATGTCCAACTCTATGTTATGTTGTTTTTTAACATTCCCGTGTTCATGTATTTGTAAGAGTCTACAGAAGTGTTTCCGACACCATATCACGTGTACACAACATTATCCTCTCTAAAAGTTCTTCTTATGAGAATTGGACTGAAAACTTTTTACAAAATATTATTCACTAGTGTATGTATTTGTGATATAGTTGGCTGAACATTGTCAATGTTAGTGTTTACTCGTTTCTTTCTTTACTATACATTGCTCACCTGTCCTATCTAGAGTTTCTCCTTTGTGTTTTTCCTTTTTTCGCTTTCGCCACACTCTTATCTATCTTTTAACAATACCAAAGGGGGAGAATTTTCAAAGGAAATCATTCATATACACTCATAAGCATTTTCATATACATTAATAATCTTTATATTAACCATAGAAATGTTCATTATGCTTCAATTTAGGGGGAGATCACATGTAGGGGGACTGTTTCATCCAAGAGCAATTTGTGCACATACACATGCTTCGTCTTGATACTCAAATCGAGTGGACCCTATAACATTCATGATTTCTTTCTTAATGGATTTGTTACTATCAAAATGGGGAGATTGTTGGAGCATGCATTCCACGCGTCCTGGTTTGCTAATAACAAATCTTTTTTGTATTTGATTTTTGGGTGTTTTTGGTGTACAGACAACACATGTCTATCTGTAATGACTTTTTGGTGATGAATCGGATCATAATTGAGCTCGGGAGATATCGCCATGTGATATTGGGTAAAGCCTACAGGTGATAGCGCCACTCGACGCATTTTCGTTTGACGCTCGACAAAGCTTGTTGGCGACGTGGCATCCATTACATCGCTATCGCTAGACGGTGATATCCCGTATCGCAAGGTGATAAGCACGTTCGACGCTCAACGTATCTGCAATGTGAAAATGAGGAGTTCGTGCGACACATGGTAGTAGTTACCGATATCGCCAGGTGGCGATACCCAGTATCGCTAGGAGATATCGCCAGAGTATAAAAGCCATTCAATTTCTTGTGGAAATCACGAATTTGATTACCTGGAGTGTACTTTCCTGCAAAGACGATTCAGAGAGCTCCAAATCTCAGAGATACTCCATACTCTCAAGAAGGCCAAAGCGCGGAAGATTGACGGCACGTTCGCAGCATTTGAAGCAACTCTAGCAAGGATTCATTGGCATCTTCAGTGCATTGTTTGAAGGGAGTGTCTAGCCTAAAGTGTTCAATTTGTTTTGTTCTTATTTCTATTATTTTCTCATTGTAATCGAGAGGGGAAATCGCCGCCTTGTGCATGACGTCTGGGTCCTTGTGTGGCTTAGGAGAGAATCGCAGCCTTGTGAGTGGCGTCCAAGTCCTTGTGCGGCTTAGGGAGAAATCGTTGCCTTGTGTGTAGCATCTAGAGCGTGATAAGATCTAGGGGAGGCTAGTAGCAAGATCTAGGAAGAGATACACTTTAGCTTGTCGGTTCTTGGTAGAAGAACCGACGAAAATACAAGTAAATTATTTATTTCATGAGCCTTTGTCTCTAGCTCTATAGATAAACTTTGTATTCATTTTATCACTTTTGAAATATATCATTATTGTTTTAGCTAGTATACATTTTCATTCTTTAATTATATTATTTTTATTCATCAAGCAAATTTGTCTAAATTTAAGATGAATTTAAAGAACCCTTATTCACCCCCCCCCCCTTCTAAGGGCGCCGTAAGATCCAACGGCATGCATTACTGCATTGGTAGTCCTACCTCCTCCTCCGTCGGCAAAAAGCACCAAACGAAGCCACTTCCTAGCTCCTACTCCTCGTCCCTCCTCCTCCATCATCGGTGAGCAGCGAACGAAGCCACTTCTTGCACTCCTCCCTCAACGAAGCCCTGCTCCTCCCTCCACCTTCATCGGCGGTGGGCACAGAACAAAGCCCGACTAATTTCTCAGGTGTGAGGTTCATTCCCATTCTTCCTCAAACAATGGCTAATTTCTCACCTTATTCTAAACTGCAGCACCTCTGAAGAAGGCTAATCCAGGGTTGTCCGACTTTTCTTGTTGAAAACATGCTCCTCAATTTTTTCTAGGGCTTTCTCTTTCATTCACAAGTTCCCTAATTTATGTAAGTATCAAAAATATTTTAAAAGTTTTACTCTAGTTTTGGTTGATGTATGTTTGATCTTATTCGCAATGAGTTGGTTGATGTTAGATTTATATGATTGTGTTTTTACTATTTAAGAAATTTGAGATTGACTTGATAGTAAATATGTGATAGATAAAAGTTATGGCATGTTTTTAATAAACATCAAAGTTATTCTCTAAATGTATGGTATTTTATCTTTTAAAAAGAAAGTTTGATTCCACTAATTTTTATGTATTATTTAATTTCTAAGGCATATATGATACATTGAGTGAATCTTCTCTTGTATTCTTAAAATCTAAAGATGCAATCTTTCATCATGCATGATCATGTTTGTTTGATTAGTTACCCCTCACATGATTGTTTAGAGTCCAAAAAACATGCAAGCAAGGATATTTAATGATTGAAGATCATGCAAGATTTTTAATTTCAGATTGATAAATCTTTAGAGCTACACCAATATGTTGTTTGCTTCGGATCCGGCTCGGCCCAGTTCCGATTTTGGAATTTTATTCTTTGAATCTTTGGCCGCCTAAATCAGGAAAAAGGAGAAATCCTTTTTTGGATTTGTCTATCCGTGATTTTCTAGGATTGAGAGAGGGTTTAAATTATTTCCTTGCTTTTTTATTACTGTTAAATATTTTATTCTTGCTTCAAGTGTTATAATTAAACCTTCCAGGTTCATTTACTAATTAAAATAAGTATGAGGACAAAGACCTAATATATGAAGTCATGAAGTGCAAATATATTTTAGCTCGTTTTGAGCTTTCTTATACTTTATTCATGTGTGATGTGTATCTCTCTAATTACAGATCAACCAAACCCTGCCATTAAAAGTAGAACTCGTGATGTCATCTGAAGCTTCAACAAAGGAATCAAGTACTAAGCTAGGTAGAGATCATTTTTGGTCTCACAGTGAGAAGGTTGATGCAAAGGACATAGATAGGGTTCGATGTTGGTATTGCAGTCAAGTACTAAGTGGAGGGGTGAGTCGGTTGAAGGCACATCTAGTTGGGATACGAGACAATGGTAAACTATGCCCAAAAGTACAAGCAAAGGTGAAAATACAAGCTGATGCTGTTTTAAAGTCACAACTAGTACTGAAAGAAGCCAAAATCGCTAGATTGGAGGCGGACCGTGCTTTTATCAAGACATTTCATGGATGCTCAAGGATGAAGGTGAGGCCGGCGGAGTGGAGTAGAATAACATTCCGAAAATCATCTGAAATTTCTTCGATACCAGATCGAACAAACTCACTTCCTATGCCAATCTTTGTAGTAGGAGCCATCGATTGAGAAGAATGAAAATTTTCTGACTTTTTGGAGAAGAATCGATGTATTTAGCGTGAAGAATGGCGGAGGCCTTCGACGGAACTGAAGAGTCTTTCTCGGAAAAGGTTTTTCGAATTTGTGGATTTGGATATTTTATGGACTCTTCTATTTATATAAAATTAAAAATTTTGAAGAATTACGAAAAGCGTACCTGGGAATGGCTGTTCGAATTCTTCAGAAATTTATTCTGGCAGATTTGGGCATTTCTCGAGAAAGATAAGGCTTCTAGAGAAATCCATTAGAATTTTCGAGAAATATAAGGCATTTCTCGAGAAATATAAGTAGTGTTCCGAGAAATCCAGTAGTTTTTCTAGAGAAATTCAGAAGCTTTCGTGAAATCTAGTAAGTTCTAGAGAAATATAAGTAGTTTTCCGAGAAATCCCTTTCTGAGCTTGAGATTTTTCTGAGTAAGAGTTCTCTTGAAATCTTCTTAGTGGTTGATGTTGAATCTTCTCTAGAGTTCAAATATGAACTTTTCCGGATACCATGTTGAGCATACCAAGTTCTGTCTTGAAGAACGAGAACTTGGCCTCGTCCAGCTGCTTCGTGAAAATATCTACAACCTGCTTGTCCATCGGGACATAGCTGAGGGCTATGTCCTTGTTCTCCATATATTCCCGGAGGAAATGGTAGTGCACCTCGATCTGCTTGGTCCAGCCATGAGAAACTGGATTGTTTGCGATAGCTATTGCACTGAATGAGTCGTAATACATCACAATTTCTCTGAACTTCAAGTTATAATCTTCAAGTTAATTCCTTATCCAAAGAAGCTGTGCGCAACAACTACCCGTAGAGATATACTCTGACTCGGCAGTAGAAGTTGTCACACAATTCTGCTTCTTACTGCTATATGAAATAAGCCGTCTTCTGAGGATTGGCATGTCCCGAAGTGCTTTTCCTATCGTCCATGCTTCCTACAAAATCAACATTTGAAAAGTCAATTAGCTTCGACATCATTACTTCTTGTGTATCATAAGCCAAGATTGGGTGTACCCTTAAGGTATCTTAAAATCCATTTTGCAGCGACATAATGAGATTCCTTAGTGTTCACCTGATGTCTAATGCAGACACATGTTGAAAATATTATATCTGGTCTACTGGCAGTCAGGTAGAGCAGGGATCCAATTATATTTCTGTACTTGATTTCATCAAAAGGTTTCCCTTTCTCATCCTTGTTCAGATACACAGTTGAACCCATTAGAGTCCTCATAGAGGATGCGCTCTCTATTCTGAATTTCTTAAGAAGCTCATTGGTGAACTACGTCTGAGAGATGAAAATTCCATCTTCAGATTGCTTCACCTGAAGTCCTAAGAAATACTTTAGCTCGCCCATACTGCTCATTTCAAACTTCCTTTGCAAAGGTTTAGAAAACTTTTTGCAAAGGTTATCATCTATAGAGCCAAATATGATGTCGTTGACATAGATTTGCACTAGCAAAATCTTGTCTTTAACTTCCCTAAGAAATAATGTCTTGTCTATCTTTCCCCTTGTGAACTTATTCTCAAGAAGAAAGCTAGACAACGTCTCATACAAACCTCGAGAAGCTTGCTTTAACCCGTATAAGGCTTTATTTAAAAAGTAAACATAGTTGGGGAATTGAGAATTGACAAAACATGGGGGTTGTGCTATGTATACTTCCTCTTTTAGATCCCCATTGAGGAATGCTGACTTTGTAATGCCCTGAAACTCAAAAGAGCGATGAGTAGCGTTTCGGACCAAGTTTGGAAATTGGTAGGGGTCACACGGCCTGGGACACGGGCGTGTCCTAGGGCGTGTCATGCTCGGGTCGATGATCTGGCCGAGAGGTCAACGAATTTTGGAGTCGACGATCGTCGAGCAGCGAACACGGCCTGGGACATGGGCGTGTCACAGGCCGTGTCATTCATGGGATGAAGTCGGGTTGTGTCATTGGAGACACACGGTTTTGGAGCACGGGCCGTGTCGGGTAGACACGGGCGTGTCAAATCCAACACAGGCATGTCGAGGACTCGTGTCCTTTGCGGGACATTCTTGGACCTGTGTCGATGGAAGGATACGCCCGGGAACACGGGCGTGTACTGGATGACACGGGCGTGTCAGGTCAAACACGGGCGTGTCGGGTGCGTGTGTTCTTTTCGGGACGTGTCGGTTTCGACGGTGAATGGGGAACATGGCCCTGGACACGAGCATGTTACAGGCCGTGTTCTGCCCAGATTTTGGATTTCAATGGCGGATTGTGGTCGTTCATTTCCTTATTTTGGGATCCGACGGCTGGGGGTTGTTCCTGCTAGGATATACCCGGGAATAGGGTTTCAAAGCCCTCATTTCTCTTAATCAATCTCTTTCTAAAGATCTAGAGAGAGGGGAGAGCAAGGAAGAAGAAGGAGACTAGATCCGGACACCGGCGGAGCTTCGGAGCTCCAAATCACGAGCCTACTTTGGATCTACGGAGGCAAGGAGATTGCTGTGCTTTTCATCCGCATAGATTTCCATGGTGCCAAGGAAAAATGCTAGGGTAACGATTCTCATCCTAGGACATGTGAAGTCCTCTTTTCCTTTGCATAGGAAGCCCTCTCTCGCAAGTTTGCGGTGAGTTGAGGCGTTCCTTTGGGTAGACAAGAATAGTCCCTATTGTGTACATATAGAGTCCGTAATCGAGAACGGATATAGGCATGATGTGTGAAGCCTACCCAGACAAGTTAGTCTGGATCGGTGATGTTGCATTGCATGAATGGCCGGAGAAGACTCCGCGCGAATGGTTGTTTTTTCGGGTTTTCTACGCGGTAGATTGCAACAGGGAGCCTTTGAGATTAACTCCAAGATGCACCCAGAAAACTGGGCAGATGCGTGATTCTGCCAACATGGTGGCCTGGGAGCCAACTTGTATAACCGGGTTATATAAAGTGTGAAATCGGATTGGGACTCGGGGAAGTTTGACCCGCGCCCATGTCTTAAGGTGACAGGGCGGTGTGAGCAATGGGTTAGGCGAAACCATACTCGCTCTATGTAGTTCGGAAAAGAGACTTAAAGTTACATGGCAACTTACAGTTGGCATAGATGGAGGGTCTTAGGCAGTGGCCAGAAAGACCAAATGCTCACGAGATATTGTCGTCCAAGGGGCGGTGGTGAGACCGGGGTATTGATCAGGTTCATCGAGAATGTGCCCTGAGAGCACTGGGAGTGTGGTCGTGCATGCCTACGCCTGTGATGTAGTGTTATTACTCTATACTGCTTGGTTATGCTAACAAAGTGCAGGGAAGGAGCATCACCACCCCGAGTTTGGGGGCGGGATCGTTATAATTTGGTCAGCATAGCTGACTGTTGTCTTTGTTTACCACCATTACGGTGGATTGTTTCTTATAGGTGCTGCGGAGCCGAGCGGTAAATAGCGGGCCAAAGCCCAAGTTGCTAAGTCGGCCCTCGAAGGCCTAATTTTTGTGTTTACTTGTTTTATTCATGTGTGACTGGTCTGCGTACCAAGGTTTGGAAGACACATTTTATTTGAGTAAACACTTGTAAGGCCATAAGGCCGTGTACTTGTGTATTGTATTTCATTCCTGTTGGGCTTTGTAGTGGACATTCATGCTTTTGTCTGGGTTCTTTAATTTGCAACTTTTAATAATTGCTTCCGCTAGAATGACTCTGTGTAGGACGGTGGTATTTTGTTGGATGGTTTCCATTGAGTAACCACTCAGTCTGTCTGTGGTATATGGAGTCGGGCCCCAGCCGGACCTACTGCTGTATGCTATGTGATGGATAGGGGGTGTTACAGACTTCACGTCCATTTGATAGATGGTGAAGCCTTTGAGGGCAGCATACACAATAAACAACCTGATCGCCTCGAGCCGAGCCACTAGAGCAAATGTCTGGTCGAATTCGATCCCCTCTTCTTGTCTATAACCTTGTGCTACAAGCCTAGCTTTGTTCTTGATAATTACTCTGTGTTTGTCCAACTTATTTTTGAATATCCACTTGGTGTCGATCACGTTCTGTCTCTTTGGTCTGGGCACCAGCTCTCAGACTTTACATCATTCAAACTGGCTAAGCTCCTATTGCATTGCCATGATCTAAGAGGCATCTTTGTTCGCTTCCTCGATCTTCTTTGGCTCAACCTGAGACAGAAAGCCGAGATGCAAAATTTCATTAGTTGTACCTCTTTTGGTTCTCACACCGTTGCCTGACTCTCCTATTATCAGATCAGCTGGATGATCTCTTAGGTGTCTAAACCCTAGATTCCTTGCACTCCCTCCAGCGGGCTCTACAATATCCGGTTTCGCCTCTATAGGTTGAGGCAATTCCACCTCTATGGGTTCTTCATCCACCAAGCCTGGATCGACGAGTTTGACTACGCTTGGAGCTTCTTCCTTAACTACTTCATCCAAGCTTAGCTCCTTGAATCTGGTACCTGTATCTGCACCAATAACACTAGATGAGCTGCTATGAAGCAAGCTAGTCTCATTAAATATAACATTAATCGACTCTTCTACCACCAGAGTTTTCTTGTTGAAAATCTTATATGCCTTACTATGGCTACTATATCCTACAAAAATATCTTCAAAATACTTTTCACTAAACTTCGTGCGGTAATACTTCCAATTATTAAGTACGAAGCATTTATTTCCAAAGATTCTAAAGTAGGACACAGTCGGTTTCCTGCCCTTCAGAAGCTCATAGGGTGTCTTATGATTGCTCTTCTCGATGAGTGCTCTATTTTGCACGTGACAAGCCGTGTTGACTGCTTCAGCCCAGAAGTACTTCAGAAGTGAAGTGTCGTTCAACATGGTTGTACATGCTTTAATTAGGGTTCTATTCCTTCTCTCAACAACTCCATTTTGCTGTGGAGTGCGCGGGGAGGAAAACTCATGAACGATACCTTGGCTTTTACAGAATTTTGTCATGTCACCAGACTCAAACTCTGTTCCGTGATCACTTCTGATTTTGACCACTGAGCAGTCCAATTCGTTCTGAATTTGGCAGATAAAATTAGTGAAAGAATCAAAGGTGTCAGACTTGTGTTTCAGAAAGAACACCCAAGTGAAACGTGAATAGTCATCAACAATTACTAACATATGGTCCTTACCTCCTAAGCTGTGAATAGGAATAGGACCGAATAAGTCCATATAAAGCAAGTATAAGCTTCGTGAAGAATCTTTCTCAGTAATACCCTTGAATGTAGCCCGTATCTGTTTACCCATTTGATAGGAGTGACATGGACTCTCTTTAATGCACATAATGTTGGGGGCATAGCGCACTAAGTTGTAATAAAATAGCATATTTAAAGTTTTGAAATTAATATGTGCTAATCTCTTGTGACATTGGTCATAGAGAGACGCGCTACTTTTTGCCATAAAACGCACTGGAGTCGAATTGTCTAAACAAAGAAAATTTAAACATAAGATATTTCTGCTCCAAGTACCTATTAAGACCGTCTCCAAATTTGCAGACGACTTTATCAAACACTTGTCATTGCATAACTCAACGATGTAGCCTTTGTCACATAGTTGATTTATGCTTATGAGATTATGGTGTAATCCTTCAACTTAAGCAACGTCTGTGAAAGAGATTACGCTGTTGGAAATCATACTATAACATTTTGTTGTTCCCATGTATGAACCTCGAAAGATGACTTTTGGTCCGTCTTTGACTGGGGTATAGTCACGCAAAATGATTCCGATCCCGGTCATGTGCCGAGAGCATACAATATCCAAATACCAGATCAGAATTCTATTAGCTGTTGGACATACCTGCAAAAATAGATCATTTTACCTTAGGAACCCAAACGTATTTGGGTCCTTGGTTCCTGGTCAGTTGAACACCACTAGGGATATTAACCTTGCGAGTGGTCGGTCTCGCATAGCTAACTCGTGGAGTTACAAAATTGGCAGGGTTGTACCAACAATCTACGCCAAAGTGACCAATTTTGTCGCAGCACCAACAGTCAAATTTGTTGTACCTCCTTTTGAACTCCTGCTTTACCCATTGAACGTGAGGTCTAGTAGGGGTAGCATTCTTAGAGGTGGTGGCCTCCTGGTTGTAGCATACACAGGGGCTTCCCATCTCCTTAGCCTTAGGCATAACAGATTTAGCTTTCAGTGTCTTCTTGTTGTTATGACCATGTACACACGGACCATAACTCTCTATTTGAATCTCCTAAAACGGTTCCTTGAGCACGCTGGCACCAAAGTCACGGGGACGGGTTCATCCCTTGTATCTATTCTTAGGCTCTACATGAGTTGGCCTTGCATGATGACCATAGGATGACTCAAGGTCAAATTTATTCGTTGGGAAGATTACCTTCCTGAACGATGGTTGACCCATGGGTGTCTTCCCCTTTTCTTTGGTGTTAGCCTTCTTGGCAGTCTTACCCTTTCCACTGACGTGACCAAGACCACTACCCTTCTTCTGAGTTGAAAACTCATCAATGAGAGGGAGAACAGACTTTGGCTTGGAGAAACTCTCAACAAGTTTTCTCTCTACTGTGAGCTTTTCTTCCAGCTCATCAAGATATTTTTATTTCAGATTTAATGTCTTAGCAGAGTCTTTGAGTTCCTTTTTCAAGGAGTAGACTTCATCTCTGAGAGAGAGTAATTGTGCAATTTCTTCCTTCAGATTTGCTTCCACTGCCTTGAGGGAGGCAATACCTTTTAATTGCTTTCAGACTACCTTATGACATTTGTCGAAATACTTTAGTAAGTGCTCGTGCTGAACCATTAATTTTGATTCGTCCTCATCAGAAGAATAGTCCTCATGACCATTAATGGACGTTTCAAATTCTGAGAGAATAGTGCACGAGTATACCTTCCCATGGTATTCGGAGTTTCCCACTTCCTCATTAGATTGAGCCATAAGCCCAAAGTAAGCTTCTTCGTTTTCAGAGCTCGACTCACTTGAGTCACTGTCGTTGAGAGTCTTCGACTTTTTGGCGACGAAGCTCTTTTCTTCTTTCTTCTTCCCTTTGAAGGATTTCTTCTCGTCCTTCCTGAAGCTATCCTTCTTCTTGTAAGGACACACTGTAATCATGTGACCTGATTTATTACAATAGTAGCAAACAACGTCAGAGAAAAACTGTTTGTTCGATTTGGATTTGTACCTATCCTCTTTATTGTAGCCTTCCGTTGTTCGATCACTATCACGACGTGATCTTCTGGAATCTGAAGAGGATGGCCTATTTTTCATTTATCTCCTCTTTCTCAGCAACTTATTGAACTGTTTGGAGATGAGGGAGAATTCTCCATCTGATAGCTCAGAGCCAGACGTTATTGGCTCAGAGTCTTCTGGAGTGTCAGGAGCTCGTGTCCTTACAGGTGACACAACTTTAGATTTCTTCGACCCTTCCGCCTTCAGAGCCACAGACTTTTCTCTGCTAGACGTTTTGTTGTTCTGCTCCTCCTTCTTACGTGTATTCATTTGAAGCTTATAGGAAAGCAGCTTTCCGAACAGGTTTTGAGGGTCTATCTCCGGCAGCTTCCCAAATTCTCTAATGGAAACAACCTTGGTATCTCATTCCTTAGTCAGGGATCTTAGAAACTTGTCATTGAGTTCTCCATTAGTGAACGAGCGACCAAAGTTCCTGAGGCTGTTGACGATCTTGAAAATGTTTTCGAAGTTATAACCTATATAGTCATTGGCACCTTACTTGAAGGATTCGTACTGCTGGTTCAACAACGATTTATGATCGTCTCTCACTTCTTCTGTACCTTCCATCAGGACAACAAGACAGTCTCACATCTCTTTGGCAGATTTGTAGTGTAATAAGTTCTGTAGCATTGAATCGTCCACTACACTTGCTATGATATTCTTTATCTTCTTGTCTAGGGAGACTTAGACAATCTCATCCTTAGTGAAATCCATCATTTTCTTGGGAATTATAATTGTTGGATTTATCGTCGAAGCCTGTGTAGGGATGTGTGGTCGTTCTTCCACTATCTGAAAAATCTTCGGATCAACAGCTTTCATGAAGAATCGTACTCGTTCTTTTCACATGAGAAAGTTTTCATTGGTGCACACTGGTAGCTTCATAGATGACATATATTTGCTTTGATCCATGGTGAATATGCGGAATCTCTGAATGCTAGATCAGGGATCTTGTTCAAGGTATTAGCCTTATCGAACAAAACGCCCCTCTAATATCAATTGAAAGTATCTAGCATCTACCTAAATCACCTAGAGGGGGGTGAATCAGTGATGTTTGTATCTTTTTGCGGAATGAAAATTATCTAAAAATTCAAGCACACAAACACAAAGATTTATAATGGTTCCCCGTATTAGGTACATTCACTGTCCTTCCTCACCTATCTATCACGAAGTATAAGATTCAGCTACTTCACCTTTCTCAGATTTCGTCAAATCTTACAACTCGGAGCAACGTTCCTACACCTCAGAGATAACACACTCCTACACCTCGATCCACAACCAGATCTATGACTCGATCCACAAATCGGATCTACAAACTCGATCCACAAATGGATCTATAAATCTCGATCCACAAACGGATCTACAAATCTCGGAGACAAAACTCCTACAAAAGTTAAAACAATTTTTGCAAAAATAATAAAAATTTTACTCTTACAGATCTGAATTCTCCAAGGATCTTTCTTCTGAAAACTGAAAAGCTATGTGAACAAGGTTTAGAAAGAAATCTCGAAAAAAACATGATCTGAAAACTTAGGATCCGACACGATCAAGTGGATGTTGAAGAATATTTTAATCTTGGATCTGTCGAATCGTTTCACCTTTTGAATCGCTGGATCAAGAGATGAGCGGCAGAGAAGAATGGCAATGAAGACGGTGCGACTTCTACCGAATTTTGGAAAGTACGAATGCGATTCTGATTGATGTAATTATTCTCCTTGTGATACTACAATAAACTGCACCTGTCATAAAGACTGAAATATAACTAAAACACAGTTTGTTACTAATAGCTATATTTAGTAACGATTTTTTTTGTTGTTACCAAAAAGTATTTTTTGTAACGAATATTTTATATTTTGTTTCAATAATAATTAATTTATTACAATAAGTGTAAGTATTTGTAACCACACTAATGTTACGTTACAAATAGTAAATTCTCCTCACAATATGTGTTAATTGTAACCACATCATGAAAGTTTTTTGTGACAAAGAGATTTTCCTTACTATTAGTAATATTTTATTATTAAAGTTTTGTTATAATAAATGTATCATATTTTATTATTAAATTTTGTACTATTTTATTATCATAGTTTTCAATTATTATTTTTATATGGGGTGCGGCTTCCGCGAAATTGGGGAGATGGGGTGATAGTAAAATTTTAGAAAAAAGTTTTTAAAACAAATTGGGGTGCAGATAACCATACGGGAGGTGCTGTTAACAATCGTCATAATTAATAATATTAATTTAAGTCAATTAAATGCATTCATAAAATATCAATAATCATTGGTTGAAATTAATTACTAAGATAATAGATTGCTAATAATAGACGTTAGATCTAGAGATAAAATATGTGATAAAAACTAGCCTTTGATCTAATATTTGAGATATGGATCAACAACCCAATCTCCCGTGGGCTCATTTCATTGCTATCTACCCCGTGCCCGGTGCCCTAGTCGTGCCACAGAGGAATAGAGGCGGAGGGAGACAGAGATTGGGAGACGGGGAAGAAGCGAAGCCGGCTTCCAGCGACGGCGAAGGATCCGCGCAAGCTACGGTGCTGGCTTCTGCATCAGTCAAGCTTTCGAATTCGTTCAAGGGCCTAAAGAAGCCATGGTTTATTTGGCTCCAAGGTTTCGTGAGGAGGACGGAGAAGGCCCAGAGGAAGATTTTGGAAGCATTTTCCTCAGCGGATCTATAAGTAAATTGGTTCCCTAGTGAGCTGAGTACGTTTTCTTCACTGATTGAAATGAATTTCGCGAATGGCTATCCTTATTTGTTACGAATATGAAGATAGGCTTTAATTTCCATGATTTGTGAGTTAACTTATATACTCCAATGTCTGTTGTGAAGATGGAACCATTGTGATGACCTAATTCTCCAAAATCATGCAGTAATATATATACCTGATGTCTTTATATGCAGGTATTGTGCTTCCATAGTCCCCTAAACGCACAAATTCCTACATCCAAGTATTTACATTCAAATACCATGATGCCTTACTTCTCTAAATCTGATGCCCTAACATGCAATTTTTTGATACTTTAGTTCATGAAAGGCTATATCCTAAATGTGTACATGGGAGTAATGCTACGCTCCTATTTATCTGAATGGTAGAAAGTCTATGATTTGGTATTTCCAAGTGCAAGAATGCAACTAACTTTCTGTGCATAAGAAGTGGTAGTTCCATGAGGTTTGTCACAACTCAATTGAAGTGGCAGTTAGTGCAAAAATGCAACTAATTTTCTAATGGTTATCATTGAATTTATTTAATGCTTGCTTGTTTATATATATTTTTTTTTATAAAAAAACTAATCAGTGGGCAATTATTTGAACCGTGCCATAAGTTTCCTATAAAGTTTGTTAATTAAGTTTTGCCATCCTTATTCAGTTTCATTTTGTTTAATCTTGAACTTGCTAGTTGCATAAAAGTTTTTATTAAAGTTTTTATAAAATGATTCAATATGTGATTTTATAGAAATAAATTTGTGATGCGACTAAGCGAGATTTAAGCAGTGGTTTTGTAGGACAACTTCCAATCCAATTGGAACTTTGGTCCAATACACATGGGCCTCCCTAATGGGATTATTTTATCTTATCTTTAACAATTTCATCTTGTTTAGGGGTGATAATGATGGGAGGGTATTGGTAATAGCTTATTGAAATATTTGTCTCTCAGGTGGAACATATTATTCGGGAGGAGAACATGATGGCTGTCGTGCCAAACGGAGCCTTAGTTTCGTTTTGTATCAGGAATTCATATTGCTTGAAAGGAGAAAAAAAAGACCATTACAACCTTCCAAGTAGAATAAGCCATGTACAGTTTTTGCACGCATTGTTGTCTAACTATCGTCTACTGAGCAAATCATACAATCAATGAAACGTGCATCTGACATTTGGTTTTGATTATTGCTCTTGGTTACTAGATCGTGACTTTTATACTATTTTCTGCCATTAAAGAATCGCACTTGCCATAATTCTTAGGCCAAATTCTGCAATTCTGTCTTGTATTTTGTTGTCCTGTGCTGCTATGTGCATTGCTATACTTTGTTTTGCTTTGGTTGATGGCTAAAATATATGGTTTGGTAAAATTGTTGCTGAAGATATTGTGATAGGTCAACTTGTTTGGGAACAACTGTTGTAAGAGTAACATGAACTTATTAAATCACTAAAATGCCCATTATTAATCATGTTCATATAAACAATATTTTCTTTAAATCATACGTTGATTTGTTGTTGATTATTGTAGTTTATTTATGCACATTTGAATTAAAATCAAATTTAGAATACTAATTAGTTATAGCATGATTTATTTAATAATATTATATACATTTTCAAATTAAACTATGAAGGTCCTTCATTGTAGATTATCTTACAAGATAATTAAAACGGAGTGAGTATTTAATGAAAACTTCATAGGTTATTGCAGGTGTCATAATGTCAGTCAATAAAAAATTATCTTCAGAATTTTAAGAGTGCATTTTCACAAATCTTTGATCTTGTGTATGGGTGGTCTGTGCACATGTTCTTGAACATATATGTTTTCAGGGATTACTCCATGGAGAGTTTGAAAAGGTATGATCTTATACTTCTCATCATTCTGACTGATCCTGCTAAAGACCATTTCTAATTTCCATCCATGTTATTTCGGGCCTAATTCATGTTCTAACTTATCATTCTACACCAACTCTATGTCTCTATCCACTAGGTTTCCTGGCACATTTTTTTGTACATGCCCAAATCACTTAAATCTATTTTCTATCATTTTATCCTCAAAAAGTGTCACTTTCATCCATTGTCTAATGTAATCATTTGGTAATCTATTTTCCTACTTTTTTATATCCAACTTAATGTTCTCATTTGTATCTCACACTCAACTAATATCTCAATCTCTTTTATTTCTCAATATTAAGGTCCATACAACATCACCGACCTAGTAGTGGTTTTATAAAATTTACCCATAAACATCCAAAGTGTTCTCTTATCACATAATGACAAAACCTTAACTCTTGAGGTTATATCTCAACCATACCTAATTGGAACCAAGGTACTTAAACCTATCACAGTTCGGGTGAATCAATTCATAGAAGCAAAATAGCTTGTTAAGTTCGCTTATCTAACATGGTTTCATGCTTTGAAATTGGCCAGAGAATGCCCGTTGGATGTCAAAGAAGCAATCTCGACCATATGCTTCGCGGCACCGAGGTGCTCAAACCTACCTGACCTGCAGCAAGTGCAGATGTCATTTGCGGCTAAATATGGAAAAGAATTCATCGCAGTTGCCACCGAACTGATGCCAGATTGTGGAGTCAATCGCCAGGTTAAAGGACTCTCAATTATCCAACTTCTGATGCTGCTTCATGATATGACTTGAAGTTGAATTTGTTAGCAGATTATCAAGCTATTGTCCAATACACAGTTGTTGAGCTATACAATGTCACCCTCTCTGTCTATCAGCTTGTTGAGAACGTTGATGAGTGCATGGTCTTGTTATGTAATATTGTATTGTTTTAGATGAGATGACAATAACTTATACTCTGACTTTTTTGTATGAATAAATACATGTTGATCTTGTTATGTAATATTAAATAAGTATTTTCAAGATTTTATATTATCTTTAGCTAAATCTTTAAGAAATATGAAATCATAATTATTATTTGTAATAAAATCTCAGGTATACAAAGAATAGAAATTGAATATTTTGATATATAAATGAATTGGCTGTAGTGAGAAGAATAGAAAACAATTGTAACGAATTAGTATTTATCGTAATTGATTTTTTGTGAGGAAAAAAACATTCGTAACGAAACAATATTTATTGTAACTAATTTATTGTGAGGAAGAATATTTTTTGGGTGAGAAAGTATCATTTGTTACAATTAATTTATTTGTAACGACACACGTACATTCGTTACAAGAAGTTATAGCGTCGAGCTTTAAAGGACAATCGTTGCATAAAGTTTTTTCGTTACCAAAGAGTTTTTGTAACGATTTTTGGTACTTATTGTAACGATTTAGGTCATTACTATAAGTGTAATTTGTTGTAGTGCATGATTAGGGTTAGCGATTCATCTGAAAGGGTTATTTATAGAACATCTTCTAACGGTCATAAGTCATTAAGGAAAGATTCGCGTGGATCAATCATGAGGAACTTAGATTAATTTGAAATCCTGTCAAAAGATTTAAAAAGAAAATTTTGTAACTTCATTTCTCGAGAAGAAATAGGTTTCTCGAGAAATCATTAGCTTTCTCTAGAAAAGACGTGGCTTTCTCGAGAAAAGGCTTAATGAAATTCTTTGAAGTGAAAACCTGATTTCTCGAGAAGGATAGGATTTCTTGAGAAAAGTACTTAGCACAAATTTAGAACTGAAGACAGATTTCTCGAGGACATAATTTCTCGAGAAATGAATTGTTTTCTCGAGAAATGGCCTAACCTTCTCGAGAAATTTACTTAACGAAAATTCTGTGAACTTAACGACTTATTTCTCGAGAAAGATCGTGATGTCTCGAGAAATATACTTGGCTTCTCGAGAAACACTTTTGATTTCTCGAGAACTTCTTTCCTTTCTCGAGAAATGAACTTGGTTTCTCGAGAAATCTTCAGGGTTTTTCTGGAGAAAAGACTTAGAATATTTTCAGAAGATTTTTCGAGAAGTCTTATGATTTCTCGAGAACAGCTTTACTTTCTCGAGAAATGTACTTTAACTTCTCGAGAAACAGTCTTCAATTTCTCGAGAAATGTACTTAGAAATTTTCAGAAAGATTTTCTTTTCTTCTTTGTTGAACATCAATAACCCTTCCTTTCTTCTATTGCTCTAGGACTTGAAAATGAAGTGCATCCCAATAGAGAGGTTACACATTAGTCAACACTGTGGATCACCCAATGAGGGATTACATTGCATGATCCTGTGTTTAGTGACTCATTGTAAACTAACATTGGTCTACACTTAGCAATAATGGCATGCAAGCACTTAACTAAAGAATAGCATCAAATACATACTTAATTCATCTTAGTTCAAGGGTGACTTCACACAAATCTTGGTTATTGCGGATACAATACCCAATAGTGTACTATGCATTTCATTTTATATTTATGGCGAGTTCTTTTATTATGTGAATTCATTTCTATTGTGATAGATTAATTTAACATAATAATTGCTCTTGGAATGTTTGTTTCCATAGGAGTCAAGTGGTTACTTGAATGTGAGAGCATATATTTTAGAAGCTTCATTATTAAATGGTCCCTAGTCGAGTATCATCTTAGAAGCTAAGGGCGATGATGATGAATTAATACTAGCATGTGTGTTGACTAATGACCGGTTCTTACAGGTCATGATATTGTGATATCAAGTCATCACATGGGTACTCGTTAGTGAACAAGTTGTACTGGACATACCCACCATGAGAATACTTTGTGGATAGTTATATGAATGTGTCACAAGTATGGCCCAAGTGGCAATGGTGTTTGTGGTCTTTTGACCTGAAGTCACAACATTCATCGAGTGAGAAAGAGCGTGTTTTGATGCTATCAAAAGTCTAGTCTGGAGAAAGTTGGATGATAAAGGTGGTTATTGGGTACATTACGAATCATTTGGGTGTTTGCGTGTGAGTAGAGATGAGATTTGTCCTCCTATATGACAGGAGTTGCATCCATAGGCCCCTTGATGGAATGAGACTGAGAAATGCATGATCATGCTTGGTTAAGTTAATATGTGATATTGGGCTCACTAATTTCTGCAAGTCCATTCTAGATCAGGAAACTAGGATTGAACAATTATGAGGGTGACACAGTCTATACCTCTAGTTCTACCCGGATGTAAGGGACGAAAGGACATGACAACACTGATACATTGGTCACAATGGCTTTGGAGTTCTAAACTCTTATTGTTTGGGGAGAAATGATGCATTGTTAGATGTCGATCCTTGTTTGTGAAGCTTTTGTTTGATACTTTCAAGATCAAGTGGGAGACTGTTGGTGCTACCATGGTGATCTAGAAGAGATCAAGCATGTAGTCTCACTGCCAACGCAGTAACGAGCCTATCAGGGTCGCACATAAGAACGTTTGGAAAATTTGGAAGATTGAATTATGTTGGTCTTACTCATGTGATGAGTGAAGGACCAAGCACTGGCATGAGATGAGTAAAGGACTAGACTCAGTCATGTGTTGAGTGTGTCGAGACCACTCAAAGCTTTCGTCGAGTCAAGTGTTTATTCATCGAGTCAAGTGTTTATTCATCGAGTCAAGTGTTTATTCATCGAGTTAGAGTTGAGAGGGTTGAGACCACTCGACGATTAGTCGAGTTAATCGTTGATTCGTCGAATGATGGCGTTGAGTGTATTAAGTCTACTCAGTCAGGCGTTGAGTGCGTCGAGATCACTCAAAGCTTTCGTCGAGTCAAATGTTGACTTATCGATTAGGCATTGAGAACGTTGAGACCACTCGACGCCTTCGTTGAGTCAAACGTTGACTTGTCGAATTAGCCGTTGAGAGCGTCGAGATCATTTGACTCTTTCGTCGAGTTAAATGTTGACTCGTCGAATGACAACGTTGAGTGCATTGAGTTCATTCAACGATTCGTCAAGTCAAGTGTTGATTCGACGAGTCTAGCATTGAGGCGTTGAGTGCACTCAACGATTCGTAGAGTCAAGTGTTGATTCGTCGAATATCGACGTGTATACTCAACGATTCATCGAGTCAAGTGTTGATTCATCGAATATCGACGTGAATACTCAACGAATTCTATTTCGTCTGGTTTAATTCCTGTAAGTCCGGTTCGGCGCGGTCTGATGGTATGGGTTGGCTCGGTATTCTGTATATATATAGGATATGTATAGTAAATCAAAGAATCAGACGAAGAGAGAGTTATGGGATTTTCATTTTGACCTAATCCTGATCGGCTCTTCTCCCCTCCCGGCGGAACTGTTCCGTGAAAGTCCACCTAGTGTCAGCTATGTGCACCTATGGGGGGGGGGAATAGGTGACGAGTAGCGCTTTTGCGGAATTTACGAACGTACCTGCACAATAAAAATAAAAAGCACAGCACACAGAATACACAGGCAATTTATAGTGGTTCCCCGACTTGGGTACATCCACTTTCCCCCTTCGACCTATCTCCCCAACAAGGGACGACTCGGTCACTTCTCCAACGGGATTGAAATCCAATCCCTGCACTACCGGAAGGAACCCTTCCACACGTGAGAGTCAACACTCCCACAAAACGGGTTGCACCCAACCCTTACAACACGGAACAAAAGTTCCTTTACAACAAAAGAAAATATAGAATGTACACGAGATACAAACTTCTTTTGGAGACTACGGTGTTCCTCTTCGTTCGACGACGTGTTCGTGAAGTCAACGAAAAGTCTACAACCTTGGTCTCTCTTGGAAAGGATCTTCCCGAAACCGGCGGCGGCAATCCGAGCGGCGGCTTGGTTCGGGATCGACGGCAACGACGATGCGCGGCAGCAGTACTTCTGAGATCCAATCTTCGTTGCAAAGCAAACTAGGTCTACCAACGGTCACTCTAGGATCGTTCGTCTCGATCGATTCGGACGGGGGAGTTTTTCCCGGTCAACAAATCGAGAGACAAGGGATCTCTGGATAGACACGTGAGACTCAAGCTTTGCTAAGCTTCTGTCGCCGGAGATCGGGAAGAAAGTGCGATCAGCAGCGGCGACGGACTTGCGCGAGCGGCGACGGAGGCGGCGGAGAGATTTCGCGATTTTAGGGTTGCACTCGCTCGGCTTCTTTCTGTCTAGGTATTCCGTTCAAAATACCCGTGTATAAATAATGTAGTTAACTCCAATATGACCGTTTTGGGACCCACAATAGAAATCCCCAAATCCCGGTCCAGAAATTTAACAGCGGCAGAATCCGGTTCAGGAAGTTCCAGAAAAACGCCAAGTCAAAATCGGTGAGAATCGAAAGTGATTCTCGCCGAGTCGTCGAGAATCAAAGGTGATTCTCGACGATTCGGCGAGAATCAAAGATGATTCTCGTCGAATTTGCCTTGGTTGCACGCACTGCTTTAGGCCAGGTCGAGTCGGCGAGAATCAACCAGTGATTCTCGTCGATTCGACGAGAATCACTAGTGATTCTCGCCGAATCGGCGAGAATCACTGTCGATTCTTACTTATACGCAGAAGTGCTTGCTTAGAAGTTGCTGGATCGAGTTCGGCGAGAATCAACTTCTGATTCTCGACGAATCGGCGAGAATCCCAAGTGATTCTCGCCGAATCGGCGAGAATCACTTGGTGATTCTCGTCGATTCTAACTTAGACGAATTTTCGTCTTTCCACCTATGAGATGCTCCTTGACCCATCCTTGCTCCTTGTCTGCTCCTGCATATTTACAGCCCTGTGCTTGAAAATAAGTGCACTCCAATAGAGAGAGTACACGTTGGTCAACACACTGATCTGCTCAACGAGGGATTACGTCGTGCAGACCCGTGTATATTGACCTACTGCACCCTGACATTGGTGTGCACTTAGCGTGGAAACACTGCAAGCACAACTAGAAGGATTTTATCAAATACATAGTCTATTGACCTTAGCTTGTCCAGGGGCTTCTTCAAATCAGGTACATTGTGGATACAATACCCAACAATCTCCCCCTATTTGAAGAAGCCTAAACCCTACAAGCTAAGGTGAATAGAGCAAATGAGAATGAAAACCATACACTGAAAAGGGAGTTGAGTGAGTTATCCATTACCAATACCAATTTCTTGGGAGCAAGCTTGGAGCCACCTTAGCCTTAGCCGAGAGGGTAATCTCCCCCTTTTCGGCTTCTACAAATCGGGGTCTGTAGCATTTACCCTTTGCTCCCCCTCAGTTCTTGCACGGGCCTGGAGCCTCTGTAGTCTTCATTCCTCATAATTGAGCATCCCCAATTCAGTCTTGAAAAGATTGAACTTGGCCTCGTCTAGGGGCTTTGTGAATATATCAGCAATCTGCTTGTCCGTGGGGACATAACAGAGAGAGATATCCTTGTTCTCCACGTGCTCCCGAATGAAGTGGTAGCGTACTTCAATATGCTTCGTTCTGCTGTGCGACACCGGATTGTTGGCAATGGACAATTGCACTGGAGGAGTCGCAGTACATGGGTACTTCCTTGAACTGAAGGTCGTAGTCGGCTAACTGGTTTCTGATCCATAGAAGTTGTGCGCAACAGCTTCCTGCCGAGATGTACTCTGACTCTGTTGTGGAGGTTGCAACACAATTCTGTTTCTTGCTGTTCCATGAGATAAGCCTCCTGCCGAGGAATTGACACGTCCCAGGAGGTGCTTTTCCTGTCATCCCTGCTCCCTGCAAAATCAGCATCTGAAAAGCCTATTAGCTCGACATCATTGTTTCTCGGGTACCACAAGCCAAGATTAGGAGTACCTTTAAGGTATCTCAGAATTCGCTTTGCAGCGACATAGTGAGATTCCTTAGTGTTCACCTGATATCGGGCACAGACACATGTGGAGAACATAATATCCGGTCGACTGGCAGTAAGGTAGAGCAGGGATCCAATGATGCTTCTGTATTTGGTTTCATCGAAAGGTTTACCTTTCTCATCCTTATCCAGAGACATGGTGGATCTCATTGGAGTCCTCATAGAGGTTGCACTCTCCATACCGAATTTCTTAAGGAGTTCATTTGTGAACTTCGTCTGAGAGATGAAGATTCCATCCTCAGACTGTTTCACTTGAAGTCCTAAGAAATACTTGAGCTCTCTCATACTGCTCATTTCAAACTTTCCTTGCATAAGTTTAGAAAACTTTTTGCAAAGATTGTTGTCCGTTGAGCCGAATATTATGTCATCGACATAGATTTGCACTAGCAAAATCTTGCCTTTGACTTCCCTGAGAAACAATGTTTTATCTATTTTACCTCTGGAGAACTTGTTCTCAAGAAGAAAACTAGATAAAGTCTCATACCAAGCTCGTGGAGCTTGTTTCAACCCATATAAGGCCTTATTAAGAAAATAAACGTGATTGGGATAAGTAGGATCGACAAAACCTGGGGGTTGAGCGACGTATACTTCCTCTTTCAGGTCTCCGTTCAGGAATGCCGATTTCACATCCATTTGATAGACTGTGAATCCTTTGTGTGAAGCATACGCCAGGAACAACCTGATTGCCTCGAGCCTTGCTACTGGTGCGAAGGTCTGGTCGAAGTCAATCCCTTCCTCCTGTCTGTAACCTTGAGCCACCAGCCTGGCCTTGTTCTTTACGATGACACCATGTTCATCCAGCTTGTTTCTGAAGATCCACTTCGTGCCAATCACATTCTGCTTGTATGGTCTGGGAACCAGCGTCCAAACATTGCAACGTTCGAATTGATGTAGTTCCTCTTGCATGGCCAGAATCCATGCCGCATCCTTGTTCGCCTCGTCGAACTTCTTTGGCTCAACCTGTGATAGGAAGCTAAGATGCAATACTTCGTTAACTGTACCTCTTCGAGTTCTGACACCAACACGAGGATCCCCGATGATCTGATCTCTAGGATGATCTCTCACGTGCCGGAGCTCTAGAAGTCTGGCGTCTGGAGCTTCAACTACTTCGTTGGCTTCTCTTTCTTCTAAGAGATTTGTCCCATCTTGATCTTCAACATTTTCAGATGACGTGGAGGTGGAAACTTTGACGTACTTGGGAGCGTCATCTTTAGCGGTCTCATCCAGACTCAGCTGTTCAAGTCTAGCACCTGCATCTTCAAGAATACTACTGGAAGAATTGCTGTTAAGCAAACTTCCTTCATCAAATACAACATTTATTGATTCTTCTACCACTAGGATTTTCTTATTGAAGACCCTATATGCCCGACTATGGGATCTATAGCCCATGAATATGCCTTCGAAGCATTTTTCACCGAATTTAGTACGCGGGTACTTACCATTATTCAGTACATATCATCTGCAACCAAAAATCCTCAAGTAGGACATGGTTGGTTTCCTGCCTTTCAGTAGCTCGTAGGGCGTCTTACGATGATGCTTGTTGATCAATGCTCGGTTTTGTACATGACATGCCGTATTGACACCCTCTGCCCAGAAGTATTCTGGGAGAGAAGCGTCTTTCAACATTGTCGTGCAGGCTTCAATGAGAGTTCTATTTCTCCTCTCCGCAACTCCATTTTGCTGAGGAGTGCGCGGGGAGGAAAACTCATGAAAGATACCTTGTTCTTCACAAAATTTTGTCATTGCACCAGATTCGAATTCTGTTCCATGGTCACTTCTGATTTTGACCACAGAGCAGTTAAATTCGTTCTGAACCTGCTTGACAAAATTAGTGAAGATGTCAAACGTATCTGACTTTCGTTTCAAAAAGAACACCCATGTAAACCGAGAATGATCATCAACTATCACTAGCGTATAGGACTTGCCTCCCAAGCTATGAACTTGCATTGGACCAAACAAGTCCATATGCAAAAGGTAAAGACATCGGGAAGAGTCTTTGTCAGCGATGCTCTTAAAGGTAGCCCGAGTCTGTTTGCCCATCTGGCATGCAGGACATGGGCTATCTTTGATGCACTTGATACTGGGAGCATCCCTTACCAAGTCCTTAGAAAACAGCATACTAATTGTCTTGAAATTAATATGTGCCAATCTCTTGTGCCATTGTTCACAAAGAGATGCACTGCCTGTTGCCACAAGGCATACGGGGGTAGATGAATCTAAACTGAGAAAATCTAAACAAAAGATATTTCTGCTCCTAATGCCTGATAATACCGTTTCAGAAGAGGTACGTGAAATTATCAGACATTTATCCTTGCAGAACTTAACGTCATAACCTTTATCACATAACTGACTTACACTGATCAGGTTATGGTTTAACCCTTCAACATAAGCCACGTCGGTGATAGAGATTATACCGTTGGAAATCATACCATAACCTCTGGTGACTCCTCGATCTGACCCTCCAAAGATGACTTTGGGTCCATTCTCGACTGGAGTGTAATCACGCAGCAGGCTTCTTGTCCCGGTCATATGCCGGGAGCATCCACTGTCCAAATACCAGATCGGCGTTTTGGTGGCCTTTGGACATTCCTGCAAAACAAAATTAATTTGCCTTAGGAACCCAATCGAACTTGGGTCCTAGATTCCTGGTTAGCACACTCCCCCTCGGTTGGTTAACCCTACGAGTGGTCGGTCTCGCATTGCTAACATGGGGAGTCTCGTAGTTCCTTGGATTAAACCAACAATCCACGGCAAAGTGACCGACTTTGCCACAGCACCAACAGTCAAATCTGTTGTACCTCTTCCTAGGCTCCTGCCTTACCCTGGGAACGGTGGGTACTGCTGGGGCCTTGGATCTGGAGGTGGAGGCCTCATGGTGACAACAGTCGCATGACTTTGTCACCTTCTGTATAACAGGCTTGGCTTTTGGTGCCTGCTTTCCATTATGGCCGCTAGAGAACGGACCATAATTTCCTATGTGGATTTCCTCATAAGGTGCCTTGAAGGCACTCTCACCGAAGTTCCGGGGAAAGTTCCAACCGTCATACCGGCTCTTTGGCTTTGCAACCGAGGGCCAGAAATGATGCCCAAATGTTGACTCAAAGTCGTGTTGGTTGCAAGGAAAGCCAGGCTTTCTGAACGCAACAGGACTAAGAGGAGCCTTACCCTTTTCATCAGCAGAGGCCTTCTTGGCGGCCTTATTCTTCCTCTGGTTCTTGTTTCTCCTAGATGAAGAACCAGATACCCCTATATGCCCCAAGCCAGCTCCTTTGGCCTGAGCAGAGAAGGTATCAACGACTGGAAGAACTGTTTTTGGCATGGAGAAGCTCTTGACGATCTTCCTTTCTGCTGCAAGTAGTTCTTCCAACTTGTCGACTTCCTCCTGCTTTAGATCAAGGAGCTTCAAAGACTCTGAATGCTTGGAAGTCAGGTCAAGGTGTTCCTGTCGGAGAGAAATCAAGCTAGTGACCTCTTCCCTTAGGGATACACACTCACCCTTAAGGAATTTTACTTCCTTCTTCTCAGCCTTCAGTCTCTTTCGGCACTCATCGAAAGTGTTGAGCAGAAGCTCATACTTCTCGAGGAGCTCAGCTTCACGGGCTGAAGGGCCATCCTCAGGTTCATCATCCTGAGACTCAGGATCAGAGTCGGAGTCGGAGAGAGGGGTGTGAGCTTTTACCTTCCCAGTAAATGGGGGACATTCTCCTTCTGAGTCGGAGCGAGCCACCAGCCCGAAGTAGGCTTCCTCATCATCACTGGAGTCTGAGGAATCAGACTCACTTAGTGTCTTTGGCCTTCTTGCGATGTAGCTCCGCTCCTTCTTCTTATCTCTGGAGGATTTGAGCTCCTCTCCTTTCCCTTTTTCTCTTTTGCTTTGATGGCAGTCGGCCACGACGTGTCCTGGCTTATTGCATCCAAAGCAAATAATATCAGAAGAACGATGTTTGTTAGGTTTAGATGCATACCTGTCAGAAGAATAATTTTTCTTCTGATGCCTGGAGGAGGAGCTGTCTTTCTTTCTTTGATTCCTCATCTTGAGGAACTTCTTGAACTCTCGGGTGATGAGGGAGAAATCCTCCTCCGACAGCTCTGAGCCGGAGGAGCATGGTTCAGAGTCCTCCTCCTCTTCCTTATTCCTCGCACGGTATGACATCGCACCCTTGCCCTTTCTGGAGTAACTGGCTTTTAGGGCCACAGTCTTTTCTTTTGCAGCAGCCTTCTCTGCTTCTTCCTCTGTCTTCCTGGTGTTCAGCTGAAGTTCATAGGACATCAGCTTCCCAAACAGGATTTGTGGATCAGTTTCTGCTAGTCTGCCAAATTCTCTGATGGCGCAGATCTTTGTGTCTCATTCCTTAGTAAGGGACCTAAGGAATTTGTCATTGAGTTCACCATTGGTGAACACTCTTCCGTAGCCCTTGAGGGCGTTGACAATCTTTAGGAAGTTCTCGTATGTGACTCCGATCTCTTCCTTAGGCCCTTGCCTGAAGGCCTCATATTTTTGGTTCAGGAGGGATCTCCGATCATCCCTCACTTCATCCTGTGCCCTCCATTAGGATGATCAGGCACTGCCAGATCTCCTGAGCAGTCCTGCAGTTGCTGAAATTTTGCATCATGGAATCATCAACTGCGCTCACCAGAATGTTTCGTGCCTTCTTGTCCAGTTCCACGAGCACCATCTCGTCTTTGTCCATTTCAGAAAGTGTCTTCGGCACCTTCTTGGTGGGATCGATGGTGGAGGCCTTGGTGGGGACATAAGGTCCCTCCTCCACGATCATGAAGAGTCGAGGATCGACTGCTTCCATGTAAAACCTGATTCTTTCCTTCCAGATCGGAAAGTTTAGCCTGGTGCATACTGGGATCTTGCCGGAGAACTTGAGCCCGTCCATAGTAGATATTTGTCTTCTTCTTGACACTAGGGGCAGGATTCAACTCAAGGTGTTGACCTTTTTGATGAGCAACCTGCCTCTGATACCACTTGAAAGTCCACCTAGTGTCAGCTATGTGCACCTATGGGGGGGGGGGGGGGGAATAGGTGACGAGTAGCGCTTTTGCGGAATTTACGAACGTACCTGCACAATAAAAATAAAAAGCACAGCACACAGAATACACAGGCAATTTATAGTGGTTCCCCGACTTGGGTACATCCACTTTCCCCCTTCGACCTATCTCCCCAACAAGGGACGACTCGGTCACTTCTCCAACGGGATTGAAATCCAATCCCTGCACTACCGGAAGGAACCCTTCCACACGTGAGAGTCAACACTCCCACAAAACGGGTTGCACCCAACCCTTACAACACGGAACAAAAGTTCCTTTACAACAAAAGAAAATATAGAATGTACACGAGATACAAACTTCTTTTGGAGACTACGGTGTTCCTCTTCGTTCGACGACGTGTTCGTGAAGTCAACGAAAAGTCTACAACCTTGGTCTCTCTTGGAAAGGATCTTCCCGAAACCGGCGGCGGCAATCCGAGCGGCGGCTTGGTTCGGGATCGACGGCAACGACGATGCGCGGCAGCAGTACTTCTGAGATCCAATCTTCGTTGCAAAGCAAACTAGGTCTACCAACGGTCACTCTAGGATCGGTCGTCTCGATCGATTCGGACGGGGGAGTTTTTCCCGGTCAACAAATCGAGAGACAAGGGATCTCTGGATAGACACGTGAGACTCAAGCTTTGCTAAGCTTCTGTCGCCGGAGATCGGGAAGAAATGCGATCAGCAGCGGCGACGGACTTGCGCGAGCGGCGACGGAGGCGGCGGAGAGATTTCGCGATTTTAGGGTTGCACTCGCTCGGCTTCTTTCTGTCTAGGTATTCCGTTCAAAATACCCGTGTATAAATACTGTAGTTAACTCCAATATGACCGTTTGTGGGACCCACAATAGAAATCCCCAAATCCCGGTCCAGAAATTTAACAGCGACAGAATCCGGTTCAGGAAGTTCCAGAAAAACGCCAAGTCAAAATCGGTGAGAATCGAAAGTGATTCTCGCCGAGTCGCCGAGAATCAAAGGTGATTCTCGACGATTCGGCGAGAATCAAAGATGATTCTCGTCGAATTTGCCTTGGTTGCACGCACTGCTTTAGGCCAGGTCGAGTCAGCGAGAATCAACCAGTGATTCTCGTCGATTCGACGAGAATCACTAATGATTCTCGCCGAATCGGCGAGAATCACTAAGTGATTCTCGTCGATTCTTACTTATACGCAGAAGTGCTTGCTTAGAAGTTGCTGGATCGAGTTCGGCGAGAATCAACTTCTGATTCTCGACGAATCGGCGAGAATCCCAAGTGATTCTCGCCGAATCGGCGAGAATCACTTGGTGATTCTCGTCGATTCTAACTTAGACGAATTTTCGTCTTTCCACCTATGAGATGCTCCATTGACCCATCCTTGCTCCTTGTCTGCTCCTGCATATTTACAGCCCTGTGCTTGAAAATAAGTGCACTCCAATAGAGAGAGTACACGTAGGCCAACATACTGATCTGCTCAACGAGGGATTACGTCGTGCAGACCCGTGTATATTGACCTACTGCACCCTGACATTGGTGTGCACTTAGCGTGGAAACACTGCAAGCACAACTAGAAGGATTTTATCAAATACATAGTCTATTGACCTTAGCTTGTCCAGGGGCTTCTTCAAATCAGGTACATTGTGGATACAATACCCAATATTCCGCCAAGGCCGATTACGCCGATCTCACTGCCGACTGTTTGTCGTCCTTGTACTTCGCCAGAAAGTGTTTCCAAGGAGTTAGTACTCGTCTCCGCCGCCTCTTCTATTGCAGACCTAGCAGTGTGTGAAGACGCAAAATGTTATCCTCCGACCTAGATCTTGTGCGACAAGAGTATAAGGGTTCTCCCGTTCGTGTGGATCACCTATAGAGGCGTGGACACAATTCTACGCTCGGAACTCAGGTCGTTGTCGTTCGTTCGAATCAATCGGAGGACCTTGGTTGAGTATTGACTCAATCCATCAAAGGTAAAATTTTATTTATCGCACTTTACTTCTTGATTAATGTTCATCTCTAGTACCCGACCAACAGCGGTGGGCTTCGCTCGCCCCCGACATTCCTAATTTTTTTAACATGTAATTTTTTAAATTGTAAAATATTTTTTAACATGTAATTTTTAAATTAATTAATTTTTATTTGTTATATAATTTATTTTTAAATTTTAAAAATTATTAATAAAAGAAATTTAAAAAACATTTTGAAAAGCTCGTGGGGCACTCGGTTAAGGCCGCCGCCGCGGGCTCGCCGTCGGCGGCCTTCCAGGAGACCACTGCAGCAGGAGGGAATTTTTTGTTTCGCTATTTGCAGGCCATGATCCAATGATCTTAGAGTTACTGAGATATCCAATAAAGACCTTTGATTAAATCCAGAACATCAAATCTACTTTAATTTGAATCCCTTATTCTTGATCCTAAAATATTTGGCGGCAAAACTCCCGCACAAACTCCTGAAATATTTGGCTGCAACACTCAGCTCTCGGCAAAACTTGGTCGCCTGCTACCTCTCTTTCCTCTAAATTGCATTCCAGTTCATGCATTCTTCAGTTGCCTCCAATTCTACGCACACTCGCTTCTCAAACCTCCCCAAATTAGGGCTCGAATTTCACCAGCCGTCTGACTCATTTTCAACATCCACATGTGTTTTTAAGGCACGATCCAGGCTTGCGATGGGGGCTTCTCCCTGCTCTGAAATACATCACCTCTACTATAAGGGTGGAAGTCGGAATATTAGAGAATAGCCGCCAGAATTATGTGGGAGGTGGTGAAGATGAATCGGTGAGGAGGAAACGAATCCAAGGAAGGAAAAGTGAGTGAGAGAGAGTCAACGGAAGAAGAGAGGGAGAGAGAGACAGAGAGACAGAGATACGAAAAACAATTATCAATTACATTCAACATAACCCATTATTACAACACTAAGGCTCCGTTTGGGGTGACTTAGGATCTGTTTGGGATACATGTGTCGTTTTAAAAGTGAGCAATTCAAAAGGGAGATTCTAAACTGTATTTTCAAAACTGAGTTTGTGTTTAGATAACCTCCTTTTGCAATTTGGTTCAAAACTGTAAAATAATATATCTGTTTGGGAAAACATCATTCCAGTGGCGGTTTAGAACGCCAAACCTTAAAATAAAGCAGTAATTGCTTAAAGAAAATGCAACATGTTCAGACTCAATTTTCGACGGCTTCATAAAGCTGGTCGGCAATGGAGTCACGTAATTTCAACATTTGACTTGATCCACTCCTCCCACTGCGACCAATTTCATTGTTCTCCCTCCTTGAGTTGCTTGTCATTTGTACTCCTTGCCTAATCAGACGCGCATGAGGGTATATAGAGCTCTCATCATTATCGCATCGGTGGAAATGACTGTCTACATTAAAATGATGTCTGCGTATAAAATTAGGCAGTATCATTGTTGAGATCACAATATTCTGTTGTTTTTTGAAGGCATACTGCTGCATATCACGAAGAATGTGTCATTTCTTTTTTCATACTTCAAAAGTTCGTTCTATCACACTACGCAACAACGAGTGCACCTTGTTGAATATTTCCTTTCGTCCTTGTATCGGACGCCGGCCGCGTGCAAAGTCTGGCAAATGATATCTTGTTTGTGGGTACGGTTTAATATATCCTAACTGTAATGGGTAACGAACATCCACCAAGCAGTATTTTCCTGTGTATTCAAAATTGTATTAATAAACTGTAAAGTACGATTGTTGTAATCAAAAAATAGATTATTACACAATATTTGATGGTGGATGTGGAAAATTCCAACGCCGATCAGTAATTGCATTATGGAAAATACGGTTGTCATGTGCTGACTCCTCCCAACCAGCCATGACAAAGGTGAATGTCATAACGAAATCACATACAACCATAATATTTTGAGAGGTATAACCGTGATGTCCTGTAACGCCCCGAAACTCAAAGGAGCAAAAGGGGGGGGGACGTTTTGAGCCAGTTTGGGTTCTGGCAGAAGGCACACGGCCTGGGACACGGGCGTGTCCCAGGGCGTGTCAAGCGTGTGTCGACACTTAGCCGCGAAGACGTCGAGATTTACTCGACGATTCGTCGAGAGTGGGCACACGGCCTGCGACACAGGCGTGTCGCAGGGCGTGTCGACCCGTGTTGACACTTAGCCGCGAAGACGTCGAGATTTACTCGACGATTCGTCGAGAGTGGGCACACGGCCTGCAACACGGGCGTGTCGCAGGGCGTGTCGACCCGTGTCGACGATCGTCCCAGGGAGTCGTCGAGATTCGCTCGACGATCGTCGAGACAAGGCACACGGCCTAGGACACGGGCGTGTTCAAGGCCGTGTCAGCAAGTCGTCGATCTTCACTCGACGAAGTGTCCCGTGTACACGGCCTGGGGCCCAGGCGTGTCAATGTGACACGGGTAAGGACACGGGCGTGTCCTAGAACCCGTGCAGTGCTCGGGTTGAAAATGGGGAAAAATCATGGGGTACACGGCCGGCCACACGGCCGTGTGAGGTGGAATACGGGCGTGTCAGCGCGAACACGGGCGTGTTCGATACCCGTGTGAGGTTCCAGGAGATTCGATTTTGACGGCGAATGAGGCACACAGCCCTGGACACGGGCGTGTGCTAGGCCGTGTTCGGTCCAGATTGGGCATTTCAGCCCCGAATCGAAGCCGTTCATTTCTTTAACTGAAGATCCAATGGCTGGGGGTTGTTCCTGAGAGGATATACCCGTGAGTGGACTTGGAAAACCCTCACTTTTCATACCTTATCATCTTTCTAAATCCTTGGAGAGAGAGGAGAGCCAAGGGAGGAAGAAGGAGCTAGATCCGCCATTGGAGGAGCTTCGGAGCTCCGAATCGCAAGCCGACTCCGGATCTGCGGAGGCAACACTAGTGCGGTGGTTTCCATCCGATTACTTTTCAATGGCACCAAAGAGGAACGCAAGGGTAACGATCCTCATCTTGAGCACGAATAGCTCTCTTTCCTAGTATAGGAAGCCCGCTCTCGCGAGTTTGCGGAGAGTTGGAGGCGTTCCTTCGGGTAGATATGTGAAGTCCCCGTTGTTTAGAGTCCGTATGCGAGAACGGACATAGGCATGATGTGTGAAGCCTACCCGGACATGTTAGTCTGGATCGGTGATGTTGCATTGCATAAGGCCGGAGAAGACTCCGTGCTATTGGTTGTTTTTCGGGTTTTCTACGCGGTAGATTGCAGCAGGGAGCCTTGGGGACTAACCTAAAGGTGCACCCGGAAAACTGGGCGGATACGAGATCTTGCCAACTTGGTGGCCTGAGAGCCAACTTGAACATAACTGAGTTATGTGTCTTGTGATAGAATGGGACTCGGTGGAAGTTTGACCCGCGCAAATGGCTTAAATTGCCGTTGCGATGTGAGCACGGGTTAGATGGAACTGTACCCGCTCTATGTCGTTCGGTTAAAGAGACCTAAGTTTACGTGGCACTTGCTGTTGGCATAGATGTGAGTCTTCGGCGGTCAATGGCTTAAATTGTCGTGACCCAGGCCAAGAAGACAAATTGCTCATAGGTTTGGCCGTCTAAGTGGCGGTGGTGAGTCCGGATTGTTAATGGCTTTAATTGACGTGACATCGACCGGTTCACCGAGAATGTGCCCTAAGTGCACGGGGCGTGTGGCCGTGCGAGCCAACGTCTGTGATGAAATGGCTATTGATATACATTGCTCGCTTATGCTAATGAAATGCAGGGAAGGAGCATCGCCGCCCCGAGTTGGGGGCGGGATCGTTATAATTTGGTCAGCATTGCTGACCGTTGCCTTGTTTTGCCACCGTGCGGTGGTTTGTTGCTTGCAGGTGCAGCTGGACCAAGCGGTCAATAGCGGGCTAAAGCCCTTTTTGCGAAGCCGGCCCTCGAAGGCCCAAATGGAAATGTTTACTGCTTTATTCATGTATGACCGGCCTGCGTGCCGTGGTTTGTAAAACATGTAATATTCAAGTGAAACATTTTGTAAGGCCTTAAGGCTTGTTTTGGGTATTTTGTATAACATTCCTATTTTGTATTAGTGGACATTCGTGCTTTGATGCTGGGTTCTCTGTTTACAACTTTTATAAACTGCTTCCGCTAGAATGCTCTGTGTAGGACGTTGAGATTGGTTGGATGGTTTCCATAAGTAACCACCCGATCTGTCTGTGGTATATGGCGTCGGGCCCCGGCCGGACCTACTGCTATATGCTATGCGACGGATAGGGGGTGTTACAATTTGGTATCAGACTACTGGTTTTGGTTGGCCTTAAACTGAATTCGTGGACGAATTCTTTTTAAGGGGTGGTGAGCACATTGTGTGCGTCATCGTAATAACAGTAAAAAGAACCCATGAATGTCCACTTAGGAATGAAAATACTCGTGTTTGAGGAACCTGCGTGTTCCTATAATTGCTGTTTGCAATTTATTTAGCCGCTTAACGGTGTTTTGTACCACTATAGGTGACCAGAAGTGGTGTTGGGCCGTCAGAACGCCGGGTTTCTGAGGCTAGTAGTGCACCGGATGTTGCTCCCGCAACACCTCTGTCGGCGGAGAACATACGATTGGTGGCTGAAGCGGTGTTGGCTGTGATTAATGCGCAGCCTGGAAGGCAAGCGCCGCAGCCCGCTCCTGTGATGGAGCAAGTACCTCTTCAAGAGGCTGAGCCGAGGAGGGTGGAGCAAGTGGTTTTGGAACCGGTAGTGCCAAGGAGGGCAACTGAGAGGCAGCTAAAGCATGTAATGAGCTTTAACACTCCGTTATTCTCGGGGTTGGGAACCCCATCTCAGGCTGAAGACTGGCTCTCCAGGGTGAAGAGAGTCATGACAGTGACGGAGACGGAGGAGTGGCAAATGACCACCATCGCTACGTTCCTTTTGGACGGTGAAGCGAGGATGTAACATCCCATGTTACTTCTGGACCCCTCAACTTAGATTGGGTTAGGCATGGGGTGAGATTTAAGGAGATCAACTAGGTTTGACCCTAGGTAGTGGGTGGTAGCCATGTGGGGCCCACTATAAGACCTTAGTCAAACTAGGTCAAACTAGCCTAATTAGGGACCCTAGCCACACCATGACCCCACCACATTGCCCTAACCCTAAAAACAATCTAAGTGGACCCTAGGGTATGTCACTGGGTCAACATTTTGACCCCAATTGACCAAAGTCAACCTTGGGCTTAATTTGGTCAAACCCACACTTATAGGCCAAATTAACCTAAGTGGGGCACCCCCTTGACCCAAACCAAGTTGGGTTGTGCACTAGACCCATTTCCACCATGTGGGGCCAGTCCACCCACCATAGTTGACCAGTCAACCCAAAAATCAAATTGGTCAACAATTTGACCTAAGGAATGAAATGAAGGCCAAGTCATTTCCCCTTGAACAAGCCCACCAAATTGGCCCATAGTCAGCCCAAGTGAACAAGACCAACCCTACCCCTCTAAATCAGGAGAGAGAATGCATGCAAGGGGGTAAATTTGGAAATTTTAGGAGAAGAGGAGAGAGAAAGAGGAATGAAGGAAATGGTGGCCACATGGCCACCCCATCAGCTGACTTAGGCTGCCCAAAACCAAGTGGCTGACCTCCCCTCTTCATTTCCAGCAGAATTCCAGAGCTGAGAGCCACATGGCAGCTGGGTGAAGTCTCCAAAGCCCAAAACCGAGCTAGCATTGGAGATATCTCCACTTATAGCCCACCTCAGTCCAAACAGAGCTCACCATCAGCTTCAGAAGGCCGAGAGGAGTGGAATTCGACTACTTACACATGGAGAACGGTGGAGAATGCAACTTTCGGGGAGGAGCTCGCCGGCGCACCACCACCACGGCAAACGCCGCCTGACCCGCAGCCAAGCCCCGATTATGGTGCGTTTCACTTCACCTCTACCCGCACTAGCTTCTTAGATCAAATAGGCGAGAGATCGGGCTCAATTGAGCCCGATGCCATGTGAGAAAATCTAGAAAATTCTAAGTTTCTGAAACCGCTCGGGATCACCGTCGCCGCCGTCTCCGCCGCCCCATCGCCGGGAAATGATAGCCACCACCACCGTGAAGGTGATGGCACCATTGGCCGGAGGTGGCGACGCCTCAGCTGGCCGGAAACCGCCGGCAAAATCGCTCCAGGTCGGCTCAATCTCAGCCGTTGGCTGGAGGTAGACGATAACCCGATCCCGTCGATTCTTGCTTTAAGATTCGTGCGCCGCTTATTAATATAAATCAGATTAATATTTGAATAGTGACATTTTCTGTCACACTTAATCAGTACTGTTGCATGTTAAATTTAGGCCTCTTAGAGGCATTTCCAGAGCTTAGGCCCTTAATGAAAATTGTAGACTAGAGTCTTACCTTTAAAATGCCACCCTAAACATACATTTTGGTGTAGTGTACAGCCCTGTAGGACCTTTCTCCTAGGACTGGTCCTAGACTAGGTCAAAAATTATATTGGATGCCCTAGTCTCAATATTAGTCACCATGATCCCAAATTTTGGGCACATGCATTATTAGGGCTTACTTACCTCCTGCCAAAATTTAGGAATTTTTAGAAAACATTTTCCTATAGTTTTTGGTAAAATATCAAAATTTAAATTAATGGCATATATGGAGTTCTACTCCTCCCCATGGCCCCAAATTTTGGTGGTGGGTCAGTGGAGTCACCCTTGGTGCATGATAAAATTTTCAGCACCTTGGGATCACTGCATGTGGGAGAATCCACTTGCATGTGATAGCTTATGTTAAGGCTTGGTGTGCAAATAGTAAAAATGTAATTTGGTGAATTTAGCCCAATGGTTGCATGCAAGGATTATGAAATTATTTATAGTGGCTCATTAGGGTAAATGGCACTCTTCAAATTAATATTGTAATTTTGGAATCAAAATTCCATTTATTGGAATTTACTTTATAAATAGCTATTTTGGAATTAAAAATTGGAAAATAGGATTTATTCAAGAACAAATCCAAACAACATTACCAAGGCACAGATTACATCACACTTGACCTAGGAAAATTATGATTTCTCTGTTTTGAAGAACCTTGGAGTAGATACCCTAAATTTCCCATTTTACCCTTATCATGATAATTCTTGAAATGATATATATATACCTCTGAAAAATTTGGGATTTATTCTACTGTCACAAAATATTGTTATTAGTTTATCATGAATTTCTCAGAATTTATTGGATACATTACTTGTGTTAAACTGGTACAATGGCATTTTGGTAAATATCTTAAAATGGAACCCCATAGGCCATCTTACATTCAATTTTGATGAATCTCTGCCAATAGCCATAATTTAGTGTCTTAAAGGCTCTGTAAATTTTCTGGAATTTTTGAATATGTAATGCTTATACTTCATGTGTAAAATGGAATTTATGTGGATTGTTATTAAATAGAAAATGACAATAAATAATTTAAGGAAAATTATGAAATTTTGAAGGCAGCAATATTTGGTCAATATACATCTCAGGAAAAATTCCCTAAGTCAGTGGATGCTTAATTAAATCACTTCATGTGTAAAGTGGCCGAGCATTTAAATTAAGAGAATTAATTAAATGACCATTTGGCCAGGAAAAATTATGAGAATCCTTAGGGTAGTTCCCTTAGTCCATAATACCTTAGGATAAATATTTAGAGGCAAGATGCCTTAAGTTTGGAAGATCACATTTCTAGGGTAAACATAGGTCATGGTCTGCATATAACACAAATAGGTCTTGTCTTAGGGGAATTACCAGGGGACTGATTATCGGCAGAAATAAGAGAGAGTTCAACATATGTAACCCTGGTGGGTAGAGTTTTTCTTAGTGAGGGATCAAAAGTGCAAGTCTTAACTAGCAACTGGAGTGGGGATCGGCGGAAGACCGTCGGTTTTCCCGGTAATACTTTAAGCCACTAGGGTTGTACTAAAACAATAAGGAGAGCTGGGGTGATACATGGGTAGTCATCAACTAAAATAAATATCCTTGCGAAAGGGAACGTTGGGCGTAATCCCAACATAGTTCCTAGTGCCCTTTGAGAGCCCTTCACAGGGAATACCGGGGGCAGTCCTGAGATTAACCTTAAATCTCTAAGTATAATAAACCGTAGGCAAGAGTAGTTTAATAGGTTAGGACATTGTTGTACCTTCTCGCCCGTGTGGGGGCTGGAGAGATTCGTGATATATGCTCACCCGTTTTGGGGTTTGAGGGAGTTAGTATAAAGGCACTGATGTGCGTTCTCACCCGGGTTTGGGTTTGAGGGATTCAGGACGGGTTTTGGTCCTGCGAGCGGAAGGCTCGGTATGAATTACTTGCATGTGCATAAATATCGTGGCGGGGCATGCAGTACTGGCCGTTCGTCACACCAATGGCAGTACGGTGCACCAGGCGGTTGTGGGAGTTAGAGGGGCCAGTGGGTTGTTTTACACTGCGGTCTGGAGGACGACCCCCGATAACACAGATCCGACCCAACAAGACTGACGGGTTTATCAGCAAAGTACGTACGCGAGACTCTAGAGTGCACCTTGGACGTGTACAGAGGCGTATGAGAGGGGTCTAAGGCTTGGTAGTGTGCATACCGGTCTAGAAGCGGAGACGCCCGCTCCGCTGCTGCCGTAGCCACAGCGGTGGTACCCGAGAGTGATGCTAGCTCTCAAAAAGTGGGAACTAAAGGTCTGTGATCACAGAGTCGTTGTGTGTGAGTTGCACTTGCCTGCGCATAAAATTGCATCATATCATTCATTCATATTAGGTCATACGCTTCATAGATCCTTATCATATAAATTAGTATGGGCTCTTTTATATGATAAGTTAAATTTCCCGGAAATCCTAACTTATATATTTGTATGGGCACTTATATAAGTTAGGGTACGTTTGTGATGATAGCTTAGTGGTAGCTTAGTTTATTTACTTGTTTATACTGCTGTTTCTTACTCTCCTTTACTGCACCGTACTTACTTACTTACTACTTGTACTGTACTTAGCATTGCTAGTGTAGAATTTCATTACTTAGTACCACTTTAGATAGATATTGTCACCTGCTTCCATTTTGCTACCCCTTGTTGTCCTCCGCTTCGTCCTCCCGCTCGGTGCCTAGGAGCTGCGGGGCGAGGTGCAGAGGAAACGACTTAGTCTTTTTGACTAATGGTCGGTGACCGACTATTTTTAGGAGCCCGTGGAGATGGAGCACCAGCACGTCGAGGAGGCAGGACATGAGGAGCAGATACCGCTTCAGCAGGCTACCACTACTACTGTGCGTCCTCAGGTGGGACGAGACTTGATGTTCTAGTTTAGCTTCCGCATTTACTATTTTGTGAGAGAGAGAGAGATTTGATGTACTGGGCATAAGCCCTTTTTACTCTTTCTTCTGTACTATGCTGTGGACTGTTGTACTATTCATCTCTTTTTCATGATTATACAGTGGCTTGTGGACTGGTATTTTTACATATATAGTTTTACTTCTTATTTCTCATATTGGCCTACAGGTTTATGATCGTACTAGCCGGCAGAATCGGCGTGTTGCGGTGTCGACTAACCCGTGAGTTAGTGCCACCGTAAGACGGCGGTTCTGGGCATAAGATCCGGTAGCCCTCCTTGGTAAGAGGGAGGGGGGTCTTACAAACTGGTATCACTTGAACAACGATCATATGAGAAACAAGTCCACAACATGGGATCACCCCCGCCCCAGCATTAGTTTGCGGACAAACTATGCAGCGGAAGCAGTGGTGTGCCCATGTACAAAAGTCACAGAAATGGTCCACAAAGTACAGTTTGTTATGCCAATTTTGCTTTAACCTTACCTTTATGCAACCTCCACAGGTCGCAGCGCCGCAAAATGCGGCTCCTCCCCCTCCAGCTGCCACTCCATTCCTACATACGGAGATGGGGCAGACCCTGACGGCGATTTTGGATGCCTTTAGAGCCCAGCAAGTCCCGGCTCCACAGCCAAATCCGGGGTCGAGCTGGCTGAGTGCATTCAAGAGCCTGTCCCCACCGACGTACCGTGGGACAGAGGATGCAGTGAAGACGGAAGAATGGCTGGAGGCCATACACGAGATCTTAGCGGGCATCAGCTGCCCAGTCGGCCAGGCAGTACCTTTAGCCACCTCCGTGCTAGAGGCCCACGCGAAGAGATGGTGGAAGTCAGTCCGCGAGACTACTTATGCGGACTTTGAGTTGTCAGAGATTTCTTGGGAGGAGTTTGGCGATGTGTTCCTGGAGCACTTCGTCTCTGCTACGGACATGGATGCTTTGGAGGAGAGGTTTTTGAACCTCAAGCAGGGGACCAGATCTGTGATAGAGTACCAGAGGGAGTTCTCCCACTTGGCCAGGTTCGCGGGGATTCAGGACACCGACGATAGGAGGTATGCGAAGAGGTTCTACCGGGCCTCAGGGATGATCTGAGGCAGGCTCTGTTATTCATTTCTCATGGCACATCCAGACAGATCATCGAGATGGCGAAGAAGCTGGAGGCTGACCAGCTGATGGTGCGAGCCGGAGGGAAGAGACCATTTGATGGATCGACATCAGGTGAGAGCAGTAGGGGCTCTCAGAGGGGCAGGACCATTAGATACAGGAGGGGTGGGGGACGTCGTCGTCCCAACTTCAGGCAGGAGCAGGGGCCTCCTCCAGCTTTGGCTCCCCCACCTCTACAGATACATGATCCGAGGAGACAGGATGACCGAGGCCACCGACAAGTGGTTTGTTATGGATGCCGCCAGCCTGGGCACATCAGGTCGGAGTGCCCGCACCGATTCCATCCCCCTCCTCCTCCTCCACCTCCAGTGGCCCCAGTACAGCAGGGCCGAGGACGAGGCCGAGGACGAGGCCGAGGCCGGGGATATCATGGCAGGAGGCGCGAGCAGGAGCAGATATACGCCTTGGATCTCACAGAGCCGAGGAATCCTGAGGAGGTCATTACAGGTACTTAAAGTTAATTTTGAGTTTTCTTAAATTTTCAATGATATATATATATAGTACCTGGAACCTTAGGGTAACAATTAACCTTCACGTAAACAAACCTCAGGCATAGTCATGATCAGCGGCAAGCCTGCCCATACTCTTTTCGACACGGGTGCGTCACACTCGTTCGTATCCGAGGCCTTCATCGACGGACTCGAAGGCGTGGAGAGGTTCCCTGGACTAGAGATGAGGGTACGCCTACCCGATGGGTCGGAGCTGCGGACTACTGCACATTGCGACATGGAGGCCGAGATTGGCGGCAAGGCTTTTGAGGCGCCGGCGACTATTCTGAAGCTGCAGGACTTTGACTTGATCTTGGGCATGGCCTGGTTGCACCGGAACCATGCCCAGATAGATTGTCCGTCCAGGAGGATCACGCTGAGACATGGCGACTCTCATGTTATCGTTGAAGGTATCCAGCCTGTCTGCCACCTACTATTATCTTCTATACAGGCTGTGAAGGCCCATGAGCAGGGTGAAGAAGTCTATATTGTCTGCTTCGAGATGGTGGGGACAGAGGCGACTATCTCAGATATTCCGGTGGTTCGGGATTTCTCCGACGTATTCCCGGAGAAATTGCCCGGGCTACCGCCTGCTAGAGACTTGGATTTCAGGATTCAGCTAGTGCCGGGAGCGAAGCCTGTGTCCCGAGCACCCTACAGGATGGCTCCTAGAGAGTTAGCAGAATTCAGAACTCAACTGCAGGAGCTAGTCGAGTCAGGATTTGCACGGCCTAGTTCATCGTCATGGGGAGCGCCAGTTCTATTTGTGAAGAAGAAGGACGGATCACTGCGATTATGTATAGATTACCGGGAGCTGAACCGGTTGACGGTCCGCAACACCTATCCTCTGCCTCGGATAGATGAGTTATTTGACCAGCTACAGGGAGCATTCTGGTTCTCCAAGTTAGATCTGCGATCCGGCTACTATCAGCTCCGTATCAGGGAAGAAGACATACCGAAGACGGCTTTCAGTTCGCGCTATGGGCTATACGAATTCACGGTGATGCCTTTTTGGGCTCACGAATGCTCCTGCTGCATTCATGAGTCTGATGAACCGTGTCTTCGAGCTTTCTTGGATCGCTTCGTGATAGTATTCATCGACGACATCCTTATATATTCCCGGACTCAGGAGGAGCATACGGAGCACTTGGCACAGGTCCTGTAGAGGTTGAGGGAGACACAGATGTACGCAAAATTTTCGAAGTGCCAGTTCTGGTTGCAGGAGGTGGCATTCCTGGGGCACACGATCAGCGGGGCTGGGTTAGCAGTGGACCCAACCAAGATAGAGACGTGAGGGATTGGCCACGGCCGAAGACCGCATCTGACATCCGCAGTTTCTTGGACTAGCAGGCTATTACCGCAAGTTCGTGGAGGGTTCTCAAGGATAGCACTCCCCCTCACGTCCTTGACGAAGAAGGATGCTGATTTTGTTTGGTCAGAGCGGTTGTGAGACGGCTTTTCAGGAGCTGAAGGACCGGCTCATCTCATCCCCTATTCTTGCGCTTCCATCCGGGAGCGAAGGATTCCAGATTTACACGGACGCCTCTTATCAGGGGATGGGTGCAGTCTTGATGCAGCATGGACACGTTATCGCTTATGCTTCGAGACAGTTGAAGAAGCATGAGCATAACTATCCAGTACATGATCTAGAGCTCGGGGCTGTGGTTTTCGCCCTGAAGATATGGAGGCATTACTTATATGGGATTCATTGTGACATCTTCTCAGATCACAAGAATCTCAAGTATATCGATACTCAGAAGGACCTAAACCTGAGACAGAGGAGGTGGCTGGAGTTTCTCTGTGATTATGATTACAAGATCCACTATCATCCGGGAAAAGCGAACACGGTTGCGGATGCTTGAGCAGGAGGGCCGGCACTTCTGGACCGGAGCCCCGATTGATGTCCATAGAGCTGCTTCAGATGATGGAGGACATGCACATTACCGTGGTGTCCGAGACCGAGCCAGTGGTATATAGAGAGTATTTGAGCTCAGTGATCAGCTGCGATGATATACAGGAGCGCATCCGAGCACATCAGAGGCTGGATGCTGCGTTACAAGCCGATTTTCAGTGCCCTAGAGAGGGGCAAGGTCGAGGACTACACACTACAGGATGATTCTTCTTCGGTTCCGGGGGCACATCTACATACCAGCAGGGGGCAGTATTCGAGATGACATACTCCGAGAGGCACATTGCTCGAGATATTCAGTGCACCCCGGCATCACCAAGATGTGGGCAGATTTGCGGAGATCTATGTATTGGCCGGGATGAAGAGGAGATCACGGATTTTGTGGACCCATTGCGAGACCTGCCAGCGTGTGAAAGCGGAATGCAAGAGCCCGGGAGGTTTACTACAGCCACTGCCAGTTCCAGAGTGGAAGTTCGAGGACATTGCTATGGACTTTGTACACGGATTGCCTCGCTCCCACTCCGGACATGATTCTATATGGGTTATAGTGGACAGATTGACCAAAGTCCGCGCGGTTTATTCCAGTTCGGAAGATGCCCTAGTTGCAGTTCTGGTGAGACTATTTGTGGAGCAGTACATCAGATATCATGGTATCCCAGGACTATTGTTTCGGACCGTGATGGTCGGTTCACTTCGAGCGAGTGAGGGCCGTGCATGCTCACTTGGATCTCGGCTTACCTTTAGCACCGCCTTCCACCCGCAGACCGACGGACAGACCGAGCGGACCATCCGGACCATGGAGGACCTGCTCAGATTATGCATATTGGATACGGGGAGGCCTTGGAGAGGCTGCTACCATTGATCGAGTTCTCGTATAAAACAGCCACCAGGCTAGCATCAGGATGGCTCCGTACGAGGCGCTTTATGGGAGGAGATGCCGGACACCGCTATCATGGGTACAGGATGTGATACCAGGGCTCTGGGATCTGATTATATAGAGGACACTGAGGCTCAGATTCGATTGATCAGATCGGCTACTGGAGGCCCAGAGCAGCAGGCAAAGTATTATGATGCTCGGCACCGGAAGGTGGAGTTCCAGGTTGGAGACAGGGTATTCTTGAAGATACGTCCAGTACACGGTGTTTCTCGGGTGCGGAGGCACAAGAAGCTCAGTCCACGATACATGGGGCCATACCTGATCCTGGAGCGGATCGGCCCCTTGGCTTACCGACTGCAGCTGCCACCGGAGTTGGGTGCATTACATGACGTCTTCCATGTCTCTTCCTTACGAAGGGCTCTCCTTCGCCGGAGCAGCACATTACTACTACAGCCGGACCAGTAGAGCCTGACAGATCAGTGAGATTGGAGCCGATCCGGATTGACGATACAGCCATCCGAGTGTTGCGGAAGAAGAAGGTCCCTCTTGTGAAGGTGCTGTGGTCCAACCATGGACGGGAGGAGCACACTTGGGAGCCGAGGGATCTGATGCTGGAGCAACACCCGGAGCTATTCGCATCAGGTACATTTAAGTTATGCTTTAAAATTTCTTGATGATTCTTGCAAATAAAACCTCGTAGACCCGAACTTAAATTTCGGGGACGAAATTATTTTCTTGTTTATTGGAATTTGTAACATCCCATGTTACTTCTGGACCCCTCAACTTAGATTGGGTTAGGCATGGGGTGAGATTTAAGGAGATCAACTAGGTTTGACCCTAGGTAGTGTGGTAGCCATGTGGGGCCACAATAAGACCTTAGTCAAACTAGGTCAAACTAGCCTAATTAGGGACCCTAGCCACACCATGACCCCACCACATTGCCCTAACCCTAAAAACAATCTAAGTGGACCCTAGGGTATGTCACTGGGTCAACATTTTGACCCCAATTGACCAAGGTCAACCTTGGGCTTAATTTGGTCAAACCCACACTTATAGGCAAATTAACCTAAGTGGGGCACCCCCTTGACCCAAACCAAGTTGGGTTGTGCCACTAGACCCATTTCCACCATGTGGGGCCAGTCCACCCACCATAGTTGACCAGTCAACCCCAAAAGTCAAATTGGTCAACAAATTGACCTAAGGAATGAAATGAAGGCCAAGTCATTTCCCCTGGACCAAGCCCACCAAAATTGGCCCATAGTCAGCCCAAGTGAACAAGACGAACCCTACCCCTCTAAATCAGGAGAGAGAATGCATGCAAGGGGGTAAATTTGGAAATTTTAGGAGAAGAGGAGAGAGAAAGAGGAATGAAGGAAATGGTGGCCACATGGCCACCCCATCAGCTGACTTAGGCTGCCCAAAACCAAGTGGCTGACCTCCCCTCTTCATTTCCAGCAGAATTCCAGAGCTGAGAGCCACATGGCAGCTGGGTGAAGTCTCCAAAGCCCAAACCGAGCTAGCATTGGAGATATCTCCACTTATAGCCCACCTCAGTCCAAACAGAGCTCACCATCAGCTTCAGAAGGCCGAGAGGAGTGGAATTCGACTACTTACACATGGAGAACGGTGGAGAATGCAACTTTCGGGGAGGAGCTCGCCGGCGCACCACCACCAGGGCAAACCGCCGCCTGACCCGCAGCCAAGCCCGATTATGGTGCGTTCACTTCACCTCTACCCTAGCACTAGCTTCTTAGATCAAATAGGCGAGAGATCGGGCTCAATTGAGCCGATGCCATGTGAGAAAATCTAGAAAATTCTAAGTTTCTGAAACCGCTCGGGATCGCCCCCGTCCCGCCGTCTCCTCGCCGCCCCATCGCCGGGAAATGATAGCCACCACCACCGGAAGGTGATGGCACCATTGGCCGGAGGTGGCGACGCCTCAGCTGGCCGGAAACCGCCGGCAAAATCGCTCCAGGTCGGCTCAATCTCAGCCGTTGGCTGGGAGGTGACGATAACCCGATCCCGTCGATTCTTGCTTTAAGATTCGTGCGCCGCTTTTAATATAAATCAGATTAATATTTGAATAGTACATTTCTGTCACACTTAATCAGTACTGTTGCATGTTAAATTTAGGCCTCTTAGAGGCATTTCCAGAGCTTAGGCCCTTAATGAAAATTGTATCCTAGGGTCTTACCTTTAAATGCCACCCTAAACATACATTTTGGTGTAGTGTACAGCCCTGTAGGACCTTTCTCTAGGACTGGTCCTAGACTAGGTCAAAAATTATATTGGATGCCCTGGTCTCAATATTAGTCACCATGATCCCAAATTTTGGCACATGCATATTAGGGCTTACGTACCTCCTGCCAAAATTTAGGAATTTTAGAAACATTTTCCTATAGTTTTTGGTAAAATATCAAAATTTAAATAATGGCATATATGGAGTTCTACTCCTCCCCATGGCCCCAATTTGGTGGTGGGGTCAGTGGGGTCACCCTTGGTGCATGATAAAATTTTCAGCACCTGGGATCACTGCATGTGGGAGAATCCACTTGCATGTGATAGCCTATGTTAAGGCTTGGTGTGCAAATAGTAAAAATGTAATTTGGTGAATTTAGCCAATGGTTGCATGCAAGGTTATGAAATTATTTATAGTGCTCATTAGGGTAAATGGCACTCTTCAAATTAATAATGGTAATTTTTGGAATCAAAATTCCATTTATTGGAATTTACTTTATAAATAGCTATTTTGGAATTAAAAATTGGAAAATAGATTTATTCAAGAACAAATCCAAACAACATTACCAAGGCACAGATTACATCACACTTGACCTAGGAAAATTATGATTTCTCTGTTTTGAAGAACCTTGGAGAGATACCCTAAATTTCCCATTTTACCCTTATCATGATAATTCTTGAAATGATATATATATACCTCTGAAAAATTTGGGATTTATTTCTACTGTCATAAAATATTGTTATTAGTTTTATCATGAATTTCTCAGAATTTATTGGATGCATTACTTGTGTTAAACTAGTACAATGGCATTTTGGTAAATAACTTATAATGGAACCCCATAGGCCATCTTACATTCAATTTTGATGAATCTCTGCCAATAGCCATAATTTAGTGTCTTAAAGGCTCTGTAAATTTTCTGGAATTTTTGAAATGTAATGCTTATACTTCATGTTAAAATGGATTTATGTGATTGTAATTAAATAGAAAATGACAATAAATAATTTAAGGAAAATTATGAAATTTGAAGGCAGCAATATTTGGTCAATATACATCTCAGGAAAAATTCCCTAAGTCAGTGGATGCTTAATTAAATCACTTCATGTGTAAAGTGGCCGAGCATTTAAATTAAGAGAATTAATTAAATGACCATTTGGCCAGGAAAAAATATGAGAATCCTTAGGGTATTTCCCTTAGTCCATAATACCTTAGGAAAATATTTAGAGGCAAGATGCCTTAAGTTTTGGAAGATCACATTTCTAGGGTAAACATAGGTCATGGTCTGCATATAACACAAATAGGTCTTGTCTTAGGGGAATTACCAGGGGACTGATTATCGGCAGAAATAAGAGAGAGTTCAACATATGTAACCCTGGTGGGTAGAGTTTTTCTTAGTGAGGGATCAAAAGTGCAAGTCTTAACTAGCAACTGGAGTGGGGATCGGCGGAAGAACCGTCGGTTTTCCCGTTAATACTTTAAGCCACTAGGGTTGTACTAAAACAATAAGGAGAGCTGGGGTGATACATGGGTAGTCATCAACTAAAATAAATATCCTTGCGAAAGGGACGTTGGGCGTAATCCCAACAAGTTCCTAGTGCCCTTTGAGAGCCCTTCACAGGGAAATACCGGGGGCAGTCCTGGGATTAACCTTAAATCTCTAAGTATAATAAACCGTAGGCAAGAGTAGTTTAATAGGTTAGACATTGTTGTACCTTCTCGCCCGTGTGGGGGCTGGAGAGATTCGTGATATATGCCACCCGTTTGGGTTTGAGGGAGTTAGTATAAAGGCACTGATGTGCGTTCTCACCCGGGTTTGGGTTTGAGGGATTCAGGACGGTTTTGGTCCTGCGAGCGGAAGGCTCGGTATGAATTACTTGCATGTGCATAAATATCGTGGCGGGGCATGCAGTACTGGCCGTTTCGTCACACCGATGGCAGTACGGTGCACCAGGCGGTTGTGGGAGTTAGAGGGGCCAGTGGGTTGTTTTACACTGCGGTCTGGAGGACGACCCCCGAAACACACATCCGACCCAACAAGACTGACGGGTTTGTCAGCAAAGTACGTACGCGAGACTCTAGAGTGCACCTTGGACGTGTACAGAGGCGTATGAGAGGGGTCTAAGGCTTGGTAGTGTGCATACCGGTCTAGAAGCGGAGACGCCCCTCCGCTGCTGCCGTAGCCACAGCGGTGGTACCCGAGAGTGATGCTAGCTCTCAAAAAGTGGAACTAAAGGTCTGTGATCACAGAGTCGTTGTGTTGAGTTTGCACTTGCCTGCGCATAAAATTGCATCATATCATTCATTCATATTAGGTCATACGCTTCATAGATCCTTATCATATAAATTAGTATGGGCTCTTTTATATGATAAGTTAAATTTCCCGAAATCCTAACTTTATATTTTGTATGGGCACTTATATAAGTTAGGGTACGTTTGTGATGATAGCTTTAGTGGTAGCTTAGTTTATTTACTTGTTTATACTGCTGTTTCTTTACTCTCCTTACTGCACCGTACTTACTTACTTACTACTTGTACAGTACTTAGCATTGCTAGTGTAGAATTTCATTACTTAGTACCACTTTAGATAGATATGTCACCTGCTTCCATTTTGCAACCCCTTGTTGTCCTCGCGCTTCGTCCTCCCGCTCGGTGCCTAGGAGCTGCGGGCGAGGTGCGGAGGAAACGACTTAGTCTTTTTGACTAATGGTCGGTGACCAACTATTTTTTAGGAGCCCGTGGAGATGGAGCACCAGCACGTCGAGGAGGCAGGACATGAGGAGCAGATACCGCTTCAGCAGGCTACCACTACTACTGTGCGTCCTCAGGTGGGACGAGACTTGATGTTCTAGTTTAGCTTCCGCATTTACTATTTTGTGTGAGAGAGAGAGAATTGATTACTGGGCATAAGCCCTTTTTACTCTTTCTTCTGTACTATGCGTGGACTGTTGTGTTTCCTATTCATCTCTTTTTCATGATTATACAGTGGCTTGTGGACTGGTATTTTTACATATACAGTTTTACTTCTATTTCTCATATTGGCCTACAGGTTTATGATCGTACTAGCCGCGGAATATCGGCGTGTTGCGGTGTCGACTAACCCGTGAGTTAGTGCCACCGTAAGACGGCGTTTCTGAGCATAAGATCCGGTAGCCCTCCTTGGTAAGAGGGAGGGGGTTCTACAAACTGGTATCACTTGAACAACGATCATATGAGAAACAATTCCACAACATGGATCACCCCCGCCCCAGCATTAGTTTGCGGACAAACTATGCCAGCGGAAGCAGTGTGTGCCCATGTACAAAAGTCACAGAAATGGTCCCCACAAAGTACAATTTGTTAGGCCAATTTTTGCTTTAACCTTACCTTTATGCAACCTCCACATTTCGCAGCGCCGCAAAATGCGGCTCCTCCCCCTCCAGCTGCCACTCCATTCCTACATACGGAGTTGGGCAGACCCTGACGGCGATTTTGAATGCCTTTAGAGCCAGCAAGTCCCGGCTCCACAGCCCAATCCGGGTCGAGCTGGCTGAGTGCATTCAAGAGCCTGTCCCCACCGACGTACCGTGGGACAGAGGATGCAGTGAAGACGGAAGAATGGCTGGAGGCCATACACTAGATCTTAGCGGGCATCAGCTGCCCAGTCGGCCAGGCAGTACCTCAAGCCACCTCCGTGCTAGAGGCCCACGCGAAGAGATGGTGGAAGTCAGTCCGCGAGACTACTTACAGCGGACTTTTAAGTTGTTCAGAGATTTCTTGGGAGGAGTTTGGCGATGTGTTACCTGGAGTCAACTCGTCTCTGCTACGGACAAGGGATGCTTTGGAGGAGAGGTTATTATGAACCTCAAGCAGGTGACCCAGATCTGTGATAGAGTACCAGAGGGATTCTCCCACTTGGCCAGG